>JAKTYB010000036.1:0-117081 GCA_030561725.1 Grinbergsozyma bentonensis | reverse complement strand
CTAACTCGATAAGAGTTCGCTTTGCCAAGAGCCAAGACACAAAAGTTCTGGGCGAGGTTAGCGTTCCGGGAAACTCCCAACACTGCCCTCAACTTGCCACGTAGGCCAGTTTTTCCTAGACCGAGGCAAAAGCTGGCAATGTAAATGCAACCGCTTGAGCTGGTCAATCTTCCCTCCGCACCGTGACGACCGGCTGTTGCACAGACAATTATCGATGGGGCAGAAAAAGCGATTTGAAAGAAATTCAGTGATATTATTGCAGGTTTGCGATTAAATCAAGACCCCAGCCGTCGTTTGAGCTCCAGACGGCAAGTCCAGACCTCATCGCGTAGGATTCCCAAAACGGCAAGAACCAACTCCGCACGCAAGCGCGTAGGAAGCAGGGTGGGCCACAAACATTGAAGCAGGGTACAACGCAGGAACGAGCGAACTAGAGTTGGATGCACCTTTCAGAGCTGAGAGAAGAAAGTCACTATTCTATGTGTTTGCCAGATGAAGCTCGGCTGGTGCTTGCAGATAAGGAGGAATTGAGTTCCATGGTGAAACCCCGGGAGTCTTGCCTGATATGATCTCGGTATTCTATCCCAGCTAGTTATCTTGATTGACCATACTGGCTAGGCCATCTCGCTAACGATATAATTGTCCTCCACGTTTTGTCGACGTGCCAGGACAGTTTAAGAGGCCCGCGAGACCTTCCCCCCCTCAAGCTGAGGTGGGGCTCAGGTCGTGGTAGAGCTGCAAGGGTGAAGCTCCTGCCGCACAGACTGCTCATTATCTAAGAATAACGGCCACTTGTCCAGGCCAAGTCTACGAGGATTTCAGTTGAAGCCAAGATTGATAGTCCAGCGATCCCTGGATCACTACCTCTCTTCTAAGGCTGCTGGTGTGGATGGGAACGGTGGGTCGTTGCCCGGCCACGCAACACTGCAAAGCCGGGGAAATCCAGTCTAGCTGGAGGTCGGAAATTTGAGCCCACAATCTCTCTGGCACTAGAATCTCCGACCGGCTCATCTCCCCTCCTTTCTGTCTCAGCCCCTCCCCCACCCTGCAGGCCCGTTGAAGGAGGCCGGGTAACAACTACGTCACCGGCACTCACCCGCTACAGGCTAGCGCCAGCTGGCTTCTCCCACCACGATGGTAGCAGCGATACGAGTCTGGAGTGTTGTTGCGGCGCTGGTTGCAGCGGTGTACGCCCACTCGGAAGAAGAGACAAGTGCCGAGGTCCAGAGCCCGGTGCCTCCCAAGATCAGGCCGTCCCTTCCCGAAGACTATGGCCCGCTGGAAACCGGCGACCAGCTGGCGGTGATTTGCATTGACCGCCAAATCGACACTGGCGAACACAAGTTCGACGAGGACAAGAATGTGCTGTTTGTACCGTTCCCGGTGTGCAAGGAGACCAAGGAGCCGCTGTACTTGACATACAACCGCGACGAGAATGTCAACTGCACCATCACCCTGCACGACAGCGTTTACCACCTGTTTCAGCTGTATCTGCACGAGGATGTGCCCATGTCGTGTCGGCTCGTATCGCCAAACGAGGATGTTCGTGTTCCCCTCACTTTTGGGCTGCATGGGGTCACTGAGGAGTCGCATCTGGACATTAGTTCGGATGTGAATATTGTCGTTTATGGCGAGTCTCTGGAGTCGGCCACCGCCGTGGCATTTGGCCGACGCAATACCACAACAGCCCGCTACATTATTGGCTCGGAGCTGACGCTGCAGATCTCCACCAGGTGGTACAGAACGCAGGCAGTGCCGCCTTACTCGTGGGTGTACTCGCCGGGCCAGATGGCGGTTGTGAGCACCGGCGTGGCCCTGCTGGCCGCCTGCCTGACGTTGTGGCTCTCGGTCAAGTACGTGCTGCCGCGGCGGCACGACTTTATCAAGCTCGACTAGCTGGCTGGCGGGCAAGTAGCATTCGCAATAGTCGTTTGATTATGTATTAGCGTAGAAAATTTTGTTAAGCATGCAATAAGTTATGGTGAGGGATAGCGGGTACTTGCGGGATGGGCGCTGCTGAACCACCAGTAATGGCAGCGCAGACCCTCCCCCCCAATTTCTCTCCGACGGTACTAGCGCGGAGCGTGAGCTACAAGAGGGCGACAGAGCACCAGCCAGACTAAGGCCAGTGCCAAATCCGACACTAAGTATCTAAACCTTTGCAACCTTCTCGACAATTGCTGAAAGCGTCTCGTCCAGATCAAGCTTCTCCACAGCGCTGCGCAGCGCAGCCTTGAGCTGCGGAGCCTGCTTGGGCTCCTGGCGCAGCAAGGTGCGGAACTGGAGAATGGCGACCTGGAAGCCGTCAACAAAAGCCTCAGTACCTGGTCTGGTGTAGCGAACAGGCACCAGGCAGCGTGACACAAGGTTTTCAGGCGTGGGCTCGATCCGCGCCAGCGCCTTGGTGACGTGTTCCGCAAGGTAGGCCTGCTGCAGCGTGTCAAAGTCGTCAATAATGGCCAGCGCGGCGCGGCACAGCTCTGTCTTCTCCGGCAGTGCCGAGAGGGCGGCGTCAAAGATGGCCAGTGCAACATCGCCCCGCAAAGCCGGATTGGACTCGGGGTCGCCGAGCATGTTCATGTCGGCCTCCGGCAGACGCTTGAGCTCCTCGGCAGCATCCTCGCCATCAAACTCCGGCAGTACCAGCAGGTTATCGTTCTCGTTCTCGTCGCGGGCCTCGTTTTCGCGCTCGTCGCGCTGCTGCTCGGCCACCGTCATGAGGCCCAGCAGCTTGCGCCGGGCAAGAATCTTGGCAATGTACAGCAGCTCGAGCTTCATGTACTCGGTCCACGCAGCCATGTCGTCCCAGTTGAAGCGCAGGCAGCGCTGCATCACGTTTCTGGCGGTGGTGATGGACGAGTTGTGCTCGACCTCATGCGCAGCCACCATGATCCACAGCTGGGTTTTAGTCGGATGTAGCCGTAGAACATCATTGAATATCTTGGTCACCACATGAGACGCTTTGCTTTCCTTGGCGTACGCCAGGTAGTTTGTCCACAGCGCCAGGTTGCCCGGAAACTTGGCAGTCGCTCGGTCATAAATAAACAGAATGCGGCGCGGCCCGCCATAATCCGAAGGGCCCTTCTTCTTTCCGCTGATTTTGAGTCTTGCAATGCGTTTTTTGCGCAGTTCCTCCACAGCCTTCTCGTAGGCAGCGTACTTCTCAAAGTCGTATACTGACGGGGCTGTGCCGGCGAGGGCACGCTCCAGAGCTGTGCGCTTGCGCAAGATTGTCCTCAGCTCATCTTTGGAAAAGATTTTCTTCTGCTCCAAGTCTTTGATCTCGTCCAGAGACTTTTCCAGGTAGATACGGGTCTTGTCCGACATTGTGTAAGGTCTGTCTGTCTGGCTCTGGCGTGAAATTTCAGTTCTGCTCGGAAATTTCAAATAAAAAAATTCCAGGTCACGTGTATGATGGAAACTTGCGGGAGCGCTGGGGCAGCGCACCACATGCGGCCGCGCTGCAGCTCCAGCCTAGAGTTTCTAGACCATTATAGACTAGCCGCTCCGTCATACCACGCCAATGCTCGCTGCTGGTGAGCTGCCAGGCCAGTATAGCGTCGCTGCTAGTGGTGTGGTGGCAAGAGCAAGGCAGCCTCACCTCTTGGATTGACAGCGGGCATTGCCAGCCATCGGAAAACGCGGGCTCCGCAGTAATTAATCCGTTTATTATCATGATACATCTACCGGCTTGCGCCTGTTTTGATTGCAAACATCGTCATTCAGTCCCTGTGGCGTGCAAGAGTCTAGCAGCCGCCCACCTGCTCGGCGTGAGCCTCGATCACGTCATTTTCGGCCATGCCCAAGTCTCCCGGCGTCTCGCTGCCCTGGAGACGCTCACCGTCCAGCAGAAAGCGCATCTGGCCGGCCTGTTTGCTCACACGGCCGCAGAAGGCGTCAAACACCTTTTGCAGCTTGGTGTGGCTTTTGACCTTGAAGTGGATTTCCGTGTTGCCGTCGGTGACCTTGATGTTGATAGGAGCCGAGTCCTGAGTCTTGATCTTCCTCTCCTCTTCCAGATTGGGGGTTGCTTCGCCGTCCGACATGGTGTTTATGTGATGAGGGAGGGTTGGGTGAGCGCTTTGGCGGAGAAGAAAGCAAAGGAGGGTAACTGGGCGTGGATGGAGATGAATTTTGGACATTGGGAGGAGGGCTGGATGACGGGAGAGGATTGGGAGGAGGGCTCGGAGGAGGGCTGGACGACGAGGATTGGCAGAGGACTGGCAGAGGATTAGCAGAGGATTGACAGAGGGCTGTCAAGCAACACAAGGTGCTTTGCTCACCATACTGTAGCCCGGCCCGCTTCGCTGTGCGGACCTTCCAGTGGGCTGCCACGGCCGCTTCCAACTCTAGACCTCCCAGTAGCCTGCATCCCAGTGGGAGAGAGTGAACTGTCGCTAGCAGCCTGACCGCCTGTGTTTTTGCGCCCCTCTACGCGCCTGGTCTCGGGTCTCGGGGCGGCTGGCCAGGGGCAGAGGAATGCGATTAAAGCCTAATAATAGCAGCCAGTTTCCTCCAAAACAGCACTTAAAACAGTCCCATTCTGCCCCCGCTGAGCTGGCTGCTCCTGTCAGACTCACGCAGGTCCCAGCATCCGCCGCAGCCCAGCCGCAGCAATGCTCCAGTTGCACCACCTCCTGGCAATTGCCCTTCTTTACAAGCTCACACACTTGCGGGTCACCGTGGCTCTTATTCTTCTTTGTTGCTCGTCCGTTTCCTGGCTGTTTCTGCTCGCTGTGTTCTACTGTCATCTCCAGCCGAGCAATTCCTCAGGCCACTCCCATTCTCATTACTGCCGCTGCACTTTCTCCTATAGTGACAACAGCTGTCCCACCACCCGCTACTCCCACTCCACTGGCTACTCCCACCCCACTGGCTACTCCCACTTCTCCACTGGCTTTTCCCACCCCACTGGCCTCTCCCTCCAGACGTGCACTTTTTGCATGGGCTTTCTCAATGCAAACGCGCCCGTTCCGACGCTGCGCAAGCGACGGAGCCCCCGGCCCACAGACGGACCAGCCAGCCGGAGGAAAAGGCACCTGGCTTCTTCTTCCCAGACCTCCCCGGCCTCGTCAGCTGTCTGCTCTGCAGGCTCCTCGCCGGCCCGATCCCGCTCAGCATCGCCCTTTGCCGCAGTCCTGTCGCTGGAACAAATGCCCCCAGAGCTGCTCTCACTGGTCTTTGTCTACTCAGGCAACTTTGATCTGCCCCTGTGCTCCCGCAGTATGCTCTGCAAACTGCTGCCCTCTTGCTACCTGCAGTCCCGGGCCCTGGGTCACATGATCCAGATGGTTGACGGCAAGCGAACGCTGCCGGCCTCGGTCTGTCGTCGCCGCTTTGTCACAGCCCGTCTGCTGGCAGACGTCGCTGTCGAGCAGTTTGGCCTCAACGACTCGTTTCTTGTCGACCCGGAAAATCCCACGCCAATCCCGCCGTTGCTGTGGACACGGCCGCTGACGCAGCGCAAGCTGCAGCTCTTCATCTTTTACAGGGCCCACGGCTGCTCGGCCAGCTCCGAGAGTGATGGAGTGGTTCTGGCAGAGGCTGTCGCTACAAACGACACGGACCGTGTCGCCCAGCTGCTGGACGCCGGGAGTCGCATCCATCATTCTGCATTTATCCTCGCTGTGCGCGGTCACAATGCTGCCATCATGGAGCTGCTGCTTTCCTCGGGCAAACTCGATGTCCACGACCCCTCTCTTTGGTCCGAAGTGTTCCGCTCCAAAGACAGCCAGTTGCTGAGTTTCCTGACCTCACTCGGGGCCCGACCGCCCCTCGAGGCCATGGTCTAGCCAGCCTGCATTTTGCATTATATTTATTTTGTATATTACGTTACCCCCTTCCCCTAGTAGAAGCCTGCGACGGGCTGCTGAACGTCCGTCGACGCAATAGGGCGTGTCGCACTATTAAATTCGTCAAACCACGGGTGCGACAGCGCCTGGCGCGCTGAAATGCGCGCCTCCGGACGCATTTGCAGCATATTCACCAGCAGGTCGTGTGCCAGAGGATCCAGCTGCGGAATCACAACCCGCAGGTCCTGCGGTGCATACACCTCAACACCGCCACGGTAGCCCGGCATGGAGGCATCACACGCAGCCTTGTAGTGCGGCAGCGACGAGATTCCCGGCCACGTCATCTCGTTGGGCGTGCCCATAATCTTGAAGATGCGCTGCAGCTGATCATCGTTCGACGAGCCTGGAAACAGCGGTCGCCCCGTGAACATCTCTGCCAAAATGCAGCCTGCAGACCAAATGTCAATCGACGTCGAGTAGGTGCGCGATCCCAAAAGCACATCCGGCGCTCGATACCACAGCGTCACCACCTCGTTGGAAAACGTGTTGACGGGAATGCCAAAAGCTCTGGCCAGACCAAAATCACCCAGCTTGAGCTGGCCCTTGGAGTTGATAAGCAGGTTTTGCGGCTTGAGATCACGATGCAGCACACGTGAGTCGTGGCAAAAGAGCACTCCTTTCAGAAGCTGGTACATAAAGGACTTGACCTGCGCCGGTTTGAGGGCTCCGCCATTGCCCTGCGAGTCCATATACTTCTTGAGATCCTTGTCCATATGCTCAAAGACCAGATTCAGTTTGTTTTCCGTGTGAATGACATCATAGAGAGCCACAATATTTTCGTGTTTAAGCTCCTTCATGAGAGAGATTTCTCTGATGGCTGTAGAGGGGGTGCCCTCCTCGGAGTCGAGGTTGATTTCCTTGAGCGCAACCAGCTGGCCGGTGGCGCGGTTTCGGCCCTTGTAGACAGTCGCATAGGTGCCTTCGCCGAGCTTTTCGAGTCTTGGTTAGTATCAAGCGAGCGCGAGCACTGGTTGATGTGGGTCGGAGCCTGGCTCGATCGGCCTGTCCAGACAATGCACAAAGCGCCATCTTCCAGGCCCGAGGGACCGTGACAGCACTATAACAGAAATTGCACAGCTAACTCAAGCCAGAGACTCACTGAGAGTTCCCACCTACGACTAAATGCCCTATAATGGCCAAGTCACGCTGGATAGGACATAGGTGAACAGATACCGCCGAGCAAACTCTGTAATAGCAGCAAAATGTTTTGTAACCTAAGCTGGTCCAAATTCACAACCATCTGGTCCCCTTAACCAACCAAACTGGCTCTCCCTCCATCCAGTCAAACAACATGCCCTCAAAGTTCTGAGGCATCTCTGAGCCCCAAAGCCGAGGTTCATCTATCACGAGCGCATCCTTTCCGCTCACAAACACTACTTACTGCTGAAACCTGGGTTAGACAAAATCCATCGTAGCATCCACGTGTAACTTACTGAGACGACGAGCTCATGTTGCTCTACTGTGATCCGACAGTTGGTGCTCTGTTGTGGTCCAATATAAGGGCGGTGCACGTGATGTGACCCAAAACACCCAGCGAGCTATGGGGACTGGACTTAAAGGGTCCTAATGAGGGCCGAGCAGGCTGGAGAGCTATAATAGCGGAGAAGGCTCTGTGATCAAGAAGATGATTTTATGATATTCGTAAAAAAACGCAAGTTGCAGGTATCGCCTTCTTCTTTGGCAGCTCTGGCTGCTGTGGACTGCCTCTTACCTGCACTCCTGGGGCCCGCCAGCTAGACCTGCGTCCCTCTGCGGGGAACTTTTCAGGGGCAGTGCCCCACCAAGTCCTGCTACCCCTTTTATGGTGACCGGACAACAACTTGGCACGCTCTCGCAGCACAAGAAAACGTTCCTCTAAAATCTTCTTCGGGTATTTGACCGTCTCCACTCTCTTCCCCCACACTAATGACTCAATCCCGCCTCCTGGAGCCCTGCCGTTGGGACTCTGTTCTCTCGGGTGACAAAAAAAAATAATGTAGTTTCTTCACCAGATTTTCATGAGCGAGTTTAGGCCCCAGCTGATCACCAGCGACGAGGAGTCGGAGCTCGGGCCAAAGTGGAACTGTGTCTACACTCAGGCCGAGGTTCCTTTTTCCGCCCCAGACTTCCTCTCAGCCATGCTCAACGTGATTCAGCAACCAAACATCAACTCGACGGTGCTGCTGCGCGCAGACATTCTAAGCGACGATGCTGGCGAGCTGGCCATCGCTGATAATGACCAGTCGTTCGAAAATCAGCTCCACTTGGATCTCGATGACGTTGAGCCGAGGTTTGTGCCCTGCGCCGTGTTCAACAAGCGTCGCACCATTGTTCGGCGCCTGATACCAAGGTCCCCCAAGAGGGACCCGATAGCCAATCAGACATGCCAGATTGCCACCTGCAGCGACGATCCCTCCGCAATGGCCATTATTTATTGCCCGCATCTTCACGACGGCGAGCCGTATCCATTCTACTTCCCTGCTGCCAAGGGCGTCGCCATTGTGCTGCTCAGGGGCACCTTGTCGTTGCACTACTTTTCGGCTGATAATGTGCATGAGCACCGTCCGCAGCGCATGGCGCTACATCTTCTTCAAACGGCCTACAAGCACTCGTTTGGCGCTTTCAGTGGCTATAAGAAAAAGGCCTACCACGACCAGGTCGTGGACAAGGTCAAATTTCAGAACCGCTATCTGGAGCTCAAGCAAAAATACGCCAAGGACCTAGTTGCTCGCTGGGCTGAGTCAACCGACCCCAACAAGCACGTTTTTGAGGACCTGGCTATCGCCTCCTTTCTCATTGAGCTCTGGACACAAATGTACAAATCCCGCCAAGACGTCTTTTTCGCTGACCTTGGCTGCGGCAATGGCCTCCTTGTCTACATTCTCATAATGGAGGGCTATTGGGGGTACGGTGTCGATGCGCGCCAGCGCAAGTCTTGGGCCATTTATCCACCTGAGGTTCAAATGCAGCTCCAGGAGCGTGTGTTAGTTCCGTCAGCTCTTCTCAGTGATGAAAACAGACATGCAGTCTCCACGGACCCGCGTATCATGGTACTTGACATGCCCGACAACGTCTTCGTCATTGGAAACCATTCAGACGAGCTCACTCTTTGGATCCCATTGCTCAATTGCCCCTTCATGGTTATTCCGTGCTGCTCACATGCCCTTTCTGGCGCTCGCCATCGTTTCCCCGGACCACAAATGTCAACGTATGCGGCGCTCGTCGCTAAGGCCGAGAGTTTGGCTGCAAAGGCCGGCTGGAAGGTTGAGCGCGAGGCTCTGCGCATCCCCAGTACAAGAAACGCCGCCATCATCGGCCGCGACCGCCGTGCCGATGCTGAGGCAACTCCGGTTTCAGACATACTGGCTGAGGAAGGTGGTGGGGAAGGATGGCTCACCCATACGCTTGGTCTGCAAGCCAAGCAGCCTCGGTCGCACTAGAAAGAGTTCCCGCCCGAGATCTTATCGTGAGTGAATTGAGCAACGAGAGCCATCGAACGGCAGAGAAAGCCGCCGCCTCTTGTATGTTCGGCAACGAGAGCCATAGAAATGCCCAGAAAGCAGCCGTCTCTCGTATATTTATATGCATCAACTAATAATACATCATCACTTCATCACCTTTCCACTTGAATGCTGAATGCTTTTACTGTTTATCATGCAGAATACATTACCGGCGTCACAGACTACCGCTACTTGATGAATTACCTGTTCAATCTCCTCATTTTTCTCTTCTTGCCAATAATATGACCCTTGATTTCACCCATTTTTTTCTCAGCTTCGGCCTGAGCTGCCGCTTCTGCAGCCTCCGCCTTCTCAGCAGCGTTGGCAGAATCAGCAGCACGCTGTCTTTTGGAATCCTTGAGGGATCGTTGCTGGATCTCCTTTCTGCGGTTGAGAACCTTGGCATTCTCAATGGCAAACTCGACAATGAGGTTGCGTCCCGCAGCATCTTCAGCCTTGACTTTGCCTTGGGCTTCGTCGTCCAAGCCAGCAGCAATCTCTGCCTTGGTGACCTTATGAGCATTCATCCAGCGCAAGGCCATGAGCGCACTACGATGATCCTTGAACTCCAGGAAACCATAACCACGCGAACGGCCAGTTCCAGTGGTCTTATCTTCTGTAATAATCTTGGCCTGGCGAACCAGCCCCTTCTTCTTTTGCGAGTTCGTTTCTTCCATGTTCTCTGTGGAGGGCTTTTCAGCACGCATGCTCTCCTCCTTGGAGAGGGGCCGACGAATACCGGCCTTGACCTCTGTGGCAAATTCGACCACCGCCTTACGACCAAGCGCCTTGAGCGCCTTCTCATTCATGGCGCGCGGGAGGTTACGGATGGCCAGACGGGTCAAACTAAGATGCAGAGATGGGTTGGCCGCCAGTTGCTTTTTGCGTAGCTGATAAGACTTGTTGCGAATCTCCATCTCACCTTCGTTGAGACTTTGACCGAGCGAAGAGTCAGCCGAAATGCGGCCCTCATTAAGCAGGAAAAGCTTACGCTTGTCCATGCCCTTCTCACCATGGCTAGTACCGAGAAGTTCTGCACGCTGCTTGGCGCCCTTCTCAGCAAGCTTATCGGCGGTTTCTCGCTCAACGGCCTTCGCGACGGCGAGAGTGCGGCCACCATAGACGTAGCGCATGTCGACGTCATCAGAGACAAGCATGGATGCTCTGCCACCTGCGGGCGAGTTTCTAACACACTCCTCACAGTCCTCGGCATTCTCAAAGGCCACAAAGGCGGTGCCCTTGGGGCGGTCTAGCAGGCGGTCCATGACAATGAGGGCATAGAGAATGGGGCCAAACGCTTCAAAGTGCTCTTTGAGAGACTCTTCGGTGGCATCGTAGGGAAGGTTTCTAATGAAAGCAGTGCAGCCAGGGCCAGCGATTTTTCGTTTCGGTTTGGAGGGATCATAGGGCCCGGACTTGGATTTCTCGTTGGCCTGGGATTTCTCATTGGCCTCGGACTCAGAATTGTCCTCAAGATCCTCGAGGTCATCAAGATGATCCTCATCAAAATCGTCGTCATCATCCTCTTCCTCGGCTTCTTCATTGTCTTCCTCCTCCTCATCCTCAGAATCGTCTCTCTGACGCTTCTGCTTTGAAGGAGAAGCCTCCCCTTCCTCCTCCTTATTTCTAGCCTCTCTGTGGCTCTTGCTAGCGAAATCCATTGTGATCTTTCGACCCTTGAATTCCAGGCCCTTGCACTCCTCAATGGCCTTCTCAGCCTGCTGCATTTTGTTGAGAGTGACAAAAGCATAACCCTGCAGCTTGCCGCTCTTATCGCGCGGAAGATGCACATCCGTCACTGTGCCAAACTCATTGAACAGGGCTTTGAGCTGCTCCTCATCGACAGACCAGGGAAGATTGCGGACAAAGAGACGCGGTTTGATGCGCTTCAGCGACTCCTTAGTGACTGCGGGGCCTGAGCCGTCTTTCCGTTGTCTCGGCTTGGCAAACTCAATCAAAAGAAGGCGATTTTGGAACTTGGCCTTGCGAGCCTTTTCCAGTGCATTTTTGGCGTCTGATTCCTCGTTGAAGGAGACAAATCCAAAGCCCTTGGAAACTTTGGAGGAGGGCTCACGCACTAGGGTGCAGTGCTTGACGGGGGCAAACTCGGAGAAAAAGTCCGAAAGGTGAGTTTCGCTTGCCGTCAGCGGTATTGATCGGACAAAGAGCTCGGTTTTGGAGAGCTTGTCTGACATTAGTGGGGATGGAGCTGTGATCGATTGATGGCCAAAAATTATTTTTCAGGTAAATTTATTTCAGTGGGGCATCGCCCCAGACTTTTTTTTTTCAGCTGAATTTCTGAATTTCAGTGGGGCACTGCCCCACTAAAAATTCCAAGGTACCGTGCCTGCAGATGCGCGGCCATAACTCACCAATTCCAGTGGAATCGGGCACTGAATCCAAGCATCGGCGACTAAGTGGTTCCATCAGGCTCTGCATCGGGAGGACTTGCGCATAGCACTGTCCCACCCAGCCCCAATGCCCAGGCCCAGGGCCTAGACCAGAACCAACGCCAAAAGCGGCAACAAGTCTTTAATGAAGGAGGGATTTGTTTCCACTGCCAGGAGGCTCACAGCCCTGCAGGGATCTTGAGGTGAGAAATCTCTGTCGATCTGGCGATCTGAGCTTTTCTTCCGAGACACTGGCGACACTGAGATCAATGGGCCGACGGACACTAAGCGGCGCATTAACGGGCAAACATATGCTTAATACCGAGCTCGCGGGATGTCGCGCAAGTTACCCCAGTGTTTGTTGTCGCGCCACAGAGCGCTACAGGCGTGCATGCCGCAAAACCCATGCCCACCGCCTTTGTACCGCCCCGGCGCCAATGCTTCAGCGGGGAACATTACGAAATGGCTTCAGACTGCCCTAAAACTGCTCTGAAACTTCCCGAGCTAGTGATACGTCAGCACACTCCACTAAGCAGGAGCCCTTGGACTAGCACAAACCCTCTCTGGTGTCTCAGCTGCAGCTCTGCACAGTCACTGCGTGGAACATGCCGTTTCGGGAAGTATCCGTCCGCGTCTGTCAGTGCGCCGTTCAGAGGCTGAGGCGAGTGAATAAAGGTGTAAAGCAATGGCGACGAATGTTCTGTGAGTCCTGGAAGGCCTCTTAAACGTTCCAAAAAGTCTATAAACCTTTTCAGAGTTCTCTTTCCCTGTCAAACCTCGGCCCTTGTCGCGCCGCTCCCCCACACAGCCGCCTGCTGCCCCTCCCCCACCTTCTGCATATCTTGGCCATCCCCTCTCCATCACCTCCCCTAAGGCATCTCCATCGTAGCTGACGTACTTCCCATTAGACTTTATCCGCGATATCTCTTTTCTCGCATACTTTTTGTAACACTTGCGTGTTCCTTGCGCTCTCTTGCTACCGTTGCGTCCTTATATATAGTTAGACAGAATTCACAGCTGCTGCAATGAGCTACATATCATATAGAATGCGTCACACATCGCCAGCATGGTTCGCCCTTACAATGGGTCTTGGAATCTCAGCTATTATTCTTCACAACATTCCAGAGCACTCTAAACTACTTAGCTACTGTGCTGCCGCCTTGTACTATGTCAACTGGCTCGCATTGTTCACTATCTCCGGTTCGTTTGCCTGCAGATGTTTTTCAGCTGCAGGCGAGTTTTCTGCGATTGTCATGAACCCGCATCAGTCGGTATTTCTTGCATGCATGCCGATGGGTCTGGGCACCCAGATTTCCATGACATACTACCTCTATGAAGACGCAGCGTGGCTCTTTTGCTACCTTCTATTCTGGCTCCAGCTCACTCTCTCGTTGCTCTCGATCTGGGGTGTCTTTTTTGTCATTCTAGCAAAGCAAAAACGCCATCCTGCCGAAATTGATGCTCGTCTCCTTCTGCCGGTTGTATCAGCCATTGTTTGCTCGTCAGTTGGCGCCGTAATCACTCCGGCGCTTCCGCAGTCTCTCCAGCCATCACTGATTCTGGTCTGCTTTCTCCTCTGGTCTAACGGCGAGATTTTGGCATTTGCCATTATTAACATTTATCTTGCCAGACTGCTCCACGCGAACCTCGTTAAGCGCGAGCTGGCGCTGACAGCCCTGCTTCCCCTGGGGCCTCTCGGTCAGGGAGCCTTCGCGCTCATGACTCTCGCCGAAAATGTCAAAAGCATCTACGATTATCCTTCAATAACCCAGCTTGCTGACATTGTCGCCTTGCTTCTATTATCCTATGCGGCTTTCTGGCTCGTCGTGGCCCTGCTGGGTGTCCTCAGCAACCCACCCAGGAAGTTTACACTCTCTTGGTGGGCGCTCACTTTCCCACTCGGTACTGTCGTGACCGCCCTGATCAAGCTGTCCATCCATGTTGGCTCCTATACACTGCTCTTTTTAGGAGTCCTCTTTGGTCTTATCGAGGTTTGCTTGGCGCTAGGCTGTCTGGCTGGATCCATCTACTACGGGCTCTGGCAAGAGGTTCTGTTCGAAAGTTCAAAGGCTGAAATGGAGGGCTGGCCAGAGAACCCTGTGCAACTGCCCTAAGCATGTCCCGAGTGGCCGACAAAACAAGCATCCAGCATTGGTAGCCTGGGACTAGCTCTTTCAAGTTGAGACCAGGTTTTTTTGTAGCACCTGTCTCATTTCAACATATTCATTTTTGTATCATTACATGCGGCACAGGTGCTGCCAATAAATAACTATATCCACTTTTGGCTCTGGAAAAACTCGTAAATGCGGTTTGTCTTGTTTGAGTCAATATTGAGTATCTCCTTGGCCGACTTCTTCTTCATGACTCCACCCGTATTAAGCAGTTCATGGAAAAGTTTCTCCTTGATGGCCAGGTATGGTTTGGGCAAGATGCGAAGCTGGGAGCACAATACCTGCTCTTCGGGACTCAATAGCTGCACATCAAGGGCATGGCCAATGTCGAGTGGAGGCCCACCCCCAGACATCTTTTTGGCAGCCATCAAAACCGAGTTTTGCTTGCGCGCTGTGTTGAGCTTGGAGATGGGGTTGGTGGCCATGAGGGAGCTGTCGGCCGAGCTAAGACGCACCTGAGAGTCGTGCTCAAAGCGGGCCGCACCTTCCAGCGTGCGGATTCCGTTGCGGCGGTACTTTTGCAGGTCCTGGATGCGCTTGCGGCACCGGTACTCGGTCATCATGGACTCTGAGAAAGCCTCGTAGTCAGCGGGGCTCAAGACTCGCGCAAAGGCTCGCAGCTTGTTGATAAGGTCGCGCTCCTCCTTGGTGCGCTTCTTGTCAATGGCGGCGTGTTTGCGGTAGTCAAGTAGATCGTGCATAAGAATGGTGCGCTTCCGTTCGGCACGCGACGTTAGCCGGGAATTGTAAATGTCAAGGATCGTCAGTTTAAGCTCAATGTCGGCCTCTGTATCGTCAGCATCAAAAATCATGTCCTTGACAGTGACCTCGGCCTCGTTTTCGTACTCGTTTTCAAACTCGAGACGGCCGGGCATGAAGCCCTGGATTTCATGGCAAGATGGAACGGAAGCCGACACCTTGGCCTTGGGCTGCAGCGGCATCTTTTTGCGGGCATCGATCCGCGCAGCCCGCTTCCGCGAAAAGTCTACCTTGGAGATGTCAAACTTCTTGTGCATGTCGGGCATCGGGTAGTACTTGGATTCCAGGTAAATGTCATTGTAGTGCTCGCCGACGTCTTCTCGCGAGCGGTGACCAATGTGGTCGGCAATGTCCTGCCAGTTGCCAAGGCCAAAAGATTCGGCGCCCTCTATGAGAAGGAGCTCTTCATCGGCACCCCACGACTCGTCAAAGATGGGGTATCCATTTTGTTCCACGACTCTGTAGGCGTGCCAGGGCTTGTGATCGCCGGTGGCCTGACCACGAGAGAAGCAGTCGACACAGAGGTCGTAATCTGGGCATTCTGCGCAGTGAATGTGGACTAGGGCGGTGCAGTCGCACGAACAGACGTCGCAGTGGTATCTGGGTTAGTTTGGTCTGAAAGACGTAAGTAATTATGGGGCAGCGCCCCAGATTTGTGCCAAAACTGCGCTGTTCCAAGTTGCACTGTTCCAGATTCTAGCTACCGAGGCTGTCAGTCGCAATTTCAAGCCAACTCTGGGCCCGGTTTGTTGGCTCGGCCGTTTCTCGCAGCTGGGCCGAGTGGCGCGGCGCGGTTGCGCCACCAACACGTCCCAAGGAACCGTCAGCGCCCCGCGCAATTAGAGAAATACTTACTTTTCCACCGAGTCGGCAGAGCTCTGCTCGCCGTTGGCGTCCTTCTTGCGGTGTAAAACAGTCATGTCCACAAGTGTGCCCCGCCTTACGCTGTCGCAGCAGAAAACTGGCGAGTTATTAGCTAAAACAAGCGCTACCTAGGCTCTCTGGGTGAGAAGGTGAGAGAATGCGCTGGTTGGGAGGTCCCAGAATCCCGAGGGGGCGGGGAAAGTGGCGCTGGTTGCTGAGCTAAATAGGAAGTTGGTAGGAGGAGACTAGTAGAAAGAGTGAAGGAGAGAAAGGAATTAAGTGTGGCCCAGAGAAAGGCAGAACGAGGGGGAAAAAATCAGAAAAAAAGAAAGCTGTAAGCTACTAGAACAAAAACCAAGCCAATTTCACGGCATTTGCCTCTCAAAATCCACCCACCGACCTCTCTACGAAATACCCTTCTGGCTCAAAATTTCATACCAGCCACCTCCTCCCAACAGCTGCCTATAATCCTCCCGCGCTGCGTCCCGCTACCTCCTCCTCCCCTCCTTCCTGCTCCCCGCCTGCCAACTCCCAACCCTCATTAGGGCTCGCGTACACACAGTCACACTCCCAACACCACTCACCCGACGCACACCCAAAGCACGCCAAAACCACCCCAAACCATTCATCCTCAACCAACAGCTGCACAATGGGTGTTTCCAACAAGACTGTTAAGAGATCGGCCAAGAGAGTCATTGAGGGCTACTACCCCAAGCTCACCCTCGACTTTGAGACCAACAAGAGACTTTGCGATGAGATCGCCTACATTCCCTCCAAGAGACTCAGAAACAAGATTGCCGGCTACACCACCCATCTCATGAAGCGTATCCAGAAGGGCCCCGTCAGAGGTATCTCCTTCAAGCTCCAGGAGGAGGAGCGTGAGAGACGTGACCAGTACGTTCCTGACGTGTCCGCTCTTGACCTTTCCCACACCAAGAACCAGCTCGAGGTTGACACTGAGACCGCCGCTCTCCTCAAGACCCTCGGCTTCTCCAAGCTTCCTCTTGCTGTTTCCCACGTTTCTGCCGCCCCTATTGTCGACAGAAAGTACAGAACCAAGCGCTAAACGGTTGGGTGTGAGTTTACTCGCAATTTTTAAAAGTATTTCATGACGTAAAAGCCGAAAGGCGTGCAATGTATGCAATGTAATCATTAGTATCAGTTCAACTGGCGATCGCCGGGTCGAGAAACCTTGTGTGACTTCTCTGTTTCGCAGAGCAAGTTTGCAAGGGACAGAATCGCAGGCACGAAATAGGCAAAGCAGACGACCAATCATGGACTATCTGCGCTCTGTTTCTAATTGTCAAGTTAAATATCCTTGCCCGGCCCCTCCCTAGCGCTTCTTAGATTCTAATAGCAAAAATGCCATGCCGGCCAGATTAGTGTGACCCCCAAATAGTTTGCGCATAAGCGTTGAGAACAGGTACAGAAATTGCATAGAATTTCAGTCTTCGTAGCAGAATCTGCCAGCCTGATTTCAAAGTCAAAGGGAACATGTAATTCGAATGCCGCTAATAAATACTAATACAAATCGCCAAAATTACCGCCATAATTGTCGCCTCCCGGAGCCGGCCCCCTGTTCTTGCCCTTCTTGCCTTTGGCTTTCTTGCCGCCCTTCTGCGGAACTCGCTTGTGGAACGGAAGAGAGGCCGTGCCAGTAACCTTGTCCATCAGAAAGAAATCATCGTCAAGCTTCTCCGTCGCTGACTTGACGTTGAGGTCCAGTGCCTTGGACGTGCGCACCTTATCCGTGGAGGACGAGTGCTGCGAGAACTTGAGGTTTTTCAGATCCTTCTCTAGATCAATAATCTCTTCACCCTCCTTCACAGCGGCCAGAATCTGCGCCTGGCGCTGTTTGGGCAGGTTCTCCAAAACGTACAGTGGCTTGTTGAAGTCATTGCTATTGCCGTTGAACGATGGAGGAGGATGCACATAAGGCAGTCGAGCATCGACGTAGTCCTTCAGAACATAGCGCGCAGCGCGGGACTCGTCAGGATTTCCCTGTCCCGAGCGCATGAAACCGCGTGACTTGGCGTAGGCTTGCAGCAGGTCCTCATGAGTGGGGCGGCCCGAGCCACCGTCGGCCGTGGACCGCGTGTGGATAGAAATACCGTATATAGCCTCCAAGAAGAACTTGGGAATGCGCTGACACACAAGCTCCACCGGGCCGCTCACTTCTCGCAGCTGGTCGATAGGCAAAACACCGTTGCAGACCAGGGCTGCCTCAGTGGTGGCAAAGTTGGGAAACACGAGACCAGGGCAATCGCACAAAATAACGTCTGGGGAAAGGTTGATGGTTTGGAAGTGCTTCGTTTTACCAGGTGTGGACGAAACAGATACCTTCTTGGAGCCAATGAGCGCGTTAATGGTGGAGGATTTGCCGACGTTCGGGTAACCGACAAGACCGATTTGAGTGCGATTTGAGTGTAGGGGAGGCGATGGCGCCTTGGCGAGGAAAAGAGCCTCCAGGTCGTAAACAGAGAGGATGCGAATGGGATCGTCGTTGGACTTAGCATTGGAAGGCTCAGAAGCAGCAGGAGCAGCTTCAGCTTCAGCTTCAGCTTCAGCTGGAGGGGGAGCAGACTCCGTCTCTTCGGAAATCACCTCACGCTTTTCAACCTCTCCAGCAAGAGCACGCAGGTCTTCGGGGATGTTGTCCTCATCCTCCTCATCCTCCTCCTGTTCCTCAAGCGCAGTTTTGGCGCTGAAGAACACAAACTCAATGCCCTGGCTAGTCAGGTACTCTGCCCAGGCCCGACGCTGGGATGGAGCCATGAGATCCGCCTTGTTGATCAAGAGAAGTGTGCGCTTGCGCTCATCGACCTCCGTCACATACTTTTCCAGATCCGAAGAGCGGAAAATGAGGGGGTTTCTGGCATCGACAATCTGCACCACAAGGTCTGAGCGGTCGACGACACGCCAAAGCTGGCGCCAAACCTCCAAATTGCGCTCAAAGGGAGTCATGAGCAGATCCTGGTGCTCCTGGAGAGCGGCGAGACTGCGGCGCCATTCGAGAAATGCATCCTTTTCGAGCCGATCCAGCTCCACAGCTGTCATGTCGCTCGTCCATTTCGGCTTGCGGGGGACAGTCAGCTCGCCAGCATGCTCTGCATGCTTGGCCTTGATATCTGCCAGCTGGGACTCGTTCAGCAGATAAGGGTTGGTTGCACTCGAGATGACTCTGATGGAGGCTGTTCTGTCGGAGGCAAAGTCTGTATCTGCCAGTTCTGCGTGAGAAAGAAACTCTTCCAAAGCGCCCTGCTGCGTGACGGAGCGGAGTTTTGTCCAGGAATCGCCTTCATTGGCTGGCTCAAAGTCTGTGGTGAAGTGCTCGACGCCGTCAACGTTGGTGACTCTGTGGGCTCTGCGGACCTTGGCCTTCTGGTTGACAAGAGAGCGGCCCAATCCGCTCTTGTTCATGTTGTTGGCTCGCTGCTTGGAGCCATGTCTAGGGGGAAGCGGGGATCCGTAGCCTACCATGGTGCTGTAGTAGTGAGCTTGAGGGCAGCTATTTGGTGGATTATTTTTCAGTTATGAAAAAAAAATATTGGTAAGCAGCGCGTCAGCAAAAAGCGAGAGAGTCACTGGGAGTCATGGCAGCTTGGAGATTAGGAGAAAGGGGAGGGCAATTGCGGAGGGTGCTGAAGGGAGGGCAACACATTGGGTGAGAAACCAGTCGAAGTGCCAGTTTTCCAGCTGGATAGCTCTGGCCGTTTCGTCCGCACTCATTTGCTGGGACTACCTACGACCGCCGGGACAAGTAGCCCCACTAAGCGACTGAGCAAGTAACCCTACTAAGCGACTGAGCAAGTAGCCCCACTAAGTCGGCAGCTACCCCGCAGTCCCTTAGCGTAGCGACCACCCTTTCAGACCGAGACACTGGCACTGAAATGAGCCAGAAACAATGGCCAGTCACAATAAGCAACTGCGATCTTGTTTGTGTGCGCCAACCCAATGACGTCATCACCCTAACAGCGTGCTATCTGAACCGTGTCTACGAATCCAAAGTGACACTGACAAGCAGCCGCGCGAGGGGCGCTGACAACGACCTGACGGAAGCCCAGTGGCTGGATGTGTTGCATATGCTGTTCTGCGGAAAGTATGATGCGGAGAAACCCGGGTTTGACAAGCTCAAGGCCCTGCGCCCGCTTGTTTCGCTGGCGGTGGCTTCCGACGGCGATGTGCTGAGCGTGCGAGTTCTCAAGGGCAAGGGCACCATCAAAAGTGTGCTCGGCACATTTCAATTACCTCGGGCTGAGTTTTCAGAGACTGAGTTCCGCGACCGCTGGTCGCAGGCGTTGAGCACGGCGTTTACCGAGACTCTAGGGCTAGCCTGGGGCCTCGTCGACACGGTCGGCGGGCTGCAGAGTGACAATGCACTAATGGCACGTACCAAGAGCGAATCAGAGCATGAGCTGCTTGTCAAGTGTGCGGCTATCTTGAACGAAAAGTCGCGGGAGATTTCCAGACTTCGGGGCCTGCTCAATGGACCTCAGGAGCGGCTTTACCGACATGAGCTGATGCAGGTTGCCATGAACGCACGAAGTTCAGTAGACGTGTCCATTCCATCCTTGTCGGGAACCCAGGCTCAGAGCCAGGTAGGACCAGCGAGCCAGATGAGCCCGGCGCCGACTGGCAGTCAGCCCCAGTCTTTGCCGAAATCGTCGCAGCTGCGAGTTGAGTCGCAGAACGCCGAGGGGTCCAGCAGCTTGTCGTCTACGCCTACGGCATCTGGGACTCGGGTCAAGTTTGAAGACGACGGGCTGGGCTCGCTCAAACGCAACTGGGACTCAGACGACCATGAATTGGCGCACCAGACGGACGCCGAAGGTGAGACAGAGGATGAGACAGAGGACGAGACGGAGGATGAGACGGGAGAGGAGTAGTGGTTACCAGTAGCGAGCGAAGCGAGCACTACCGGATGCAAAGGCGGAGCCCTGCCACCGGAGGCAAGCAGTTTAGACTGGGCAGACAACGAGGATCAGGGGATCTCACGCGGAGTCCCGGCCGCTGGGGGCATGGAGAGTCGACTGGGCAGAGCTCGAAGATCACTGGAACGGTCAATGAGAGTTGGTAAAAGCCTAGACACAGAGATGCTGGATAAACATGGCTCTTCTACTGGTGCTCATCAGCGCCAACACGTGACCTCCACGCTGTCTTGCTCATGTCGTCACCGGAGCTTGAATCGTGGGGCGTTGCCCCACGATTCTTATTTAATTCTTAACAAGATCGAAAGATTTCACACGTGCGCTGCCAAGGATTTCTGCTGGTTCGCGTTTGCCTGCCAGGCTAGGCGCCGGCAGCGTATGCGCGGTCGGAATGGCTCCGCCATGCAGCCTGGGTTGCTTTTCCGCATCTGGGAGCCGGGTCTTGGCGTTAAAAATAGGTTCTGGCGGCGGGGCACGAAGAGCAGCGGGGCCCAGGAAGGAGTCGAGCGCTGGACCCGGCAAAGGAAAGACATCTATCCTTACCAAGTGTGCTCTGTGACGCGCCATCTAGGAGATACCCCGCGGTGGTCGGCTCTGCGCGTGCTGCAAGCCCCGGCTGGCCAGGAACGCGCGTGGCATCTGGGGTCCGGGGTGTGCGACGGTCATGTGACTGGACAACAGTAGTCTGCAGCAGCTACGGAAACTGGCTGGGCGGTAAGAAGCACTACTACAAAAGGCACGGGAGTCAATTTAAGACGCTCGTGTCAATCGACAGTGACCTCGAGCCAGCTCGAGAGGGCCGATTTGCCCGCCGGCGACAGTCGCGTCTCACCGACCCGGAGGAGCTCGGCAGTGGGGCCCCGGGTGCACCGCATCTGGCGGGCATTTTAAAAAAAGCGAAAGGCCGTGCAGTTGCCACATTGCGGTGGCCGGACCTGCTCCGGTTGGCTGCTTTAGCGGCGTCCCCCAGCCAGTTACGCGCCCCCCCTCCCCACCAGCCCACAGCCCACAGCCCCAGCTACCCCAGGCACATTCCAGCGCGCAAGGAGCAAAGCCAGACTGCAATGCTTCGATGCTTCGAAGGTACAGGCCGGTATGCCAGAGATCTATGCCACAGGATCAAGAGCTGTATATACTTGAAATACTTAACAGGATCGATCTATCCATAGAATTACACGGTATACCCTGGCATGTCTTCCCCTCCTTCCCTCCCCTCCCCCATTCCACCCCCTCCGGCCAGCAACAACCACCCAACACCCGCCCGGTTTTTATTTCACCATCACCACACCACCTAAACACCAAACCGCGGAGCGCGTGCTTTTGCAAATCCCTGGGCCTGAAAAATCGGCTGTTTTCTCTTCTTCTCTGGCCTTGGCTATTTTTTTCTTCTTGTTCCCTTCACCGCAGTCAAATCTCGGCTGGCCGACCTCTGCGCCTTTTCCCCCTCGTTTTCTCTGCCCCCATTTCTCAGGAGAAGCTGCTTGCCCCTTGGCTCCCCTCCCCCCTATATTTAGGCCACACACGCATCCCTGACCAAGAGAGCTTTTCCACAAGCTTTTGTTGGTCTGCCACCTTCCATCCTTCTTTCGTTTGTGCAGAGATCTGTTTGTGTGATCTACTCACGGCTGCCTTTTGACACGACCTTTTCAGCCACGTTTTCCCTCGCTTTCCACGCGCCGTGTCTCGCTCGCTCACGACCAAAAACGTGTGCCCTCACAGACTCTAGACAAACTCTCCGGACTAGAATCTACAGAATACCTGACTTTCCAGACTCCAAACTCTCCAGAGACATCTGCCTAATCATCGTACCGACAGTCTGGTTCCCTTTCGGTTCAGACACTGCCAACGCACCGCCAACGCACCTTTGACCCACGGGCAATCAACCTTCGCTAACACACCGCTCTTGATCTCTGTGCCACGACCGTATTTTCTAGGAGGACCACCTCGCCGAGCCCCTCGTCCTGTCACCCTCCTGTAGGCTCTCCCTGCACCCTTCACTTCTCAGGCTCCCTCTTTATTTCCAGTTCTTAAGCGCTTGCTGCCCATTTTCTTCAATGACCCAGTACGATCTGCAGTTCACCCCTCTTCTGCCCTCGCAGCTGCTCATGGGCTCGCCTTTCCAGCCAGGCACGCCAGCCTTCACCCCGCTCATTTCCCAGAGCCAAGACGTGTCGCAGGCCGCGGCCGCGGCCGCTGCCACGGCAGCCGCGGTGTCTGCTGCCTACGACCAGTCAGCCACCGCGTACTACGCAGGCACCGTCGACTACGAGCAGCACTCCTCGCAGCGCGGCTCCCGCACGGTCTACGTCGGCAACCTGCCCCAGGACTGCACGCTTGAGCTGCTGCTCAATCACGTGCACTCCGGCATTGTCGAACAGGCCCGAATCGTGCCCGAAAAGAGTTGCGCTTTTGTCTCCTTTCTCGATCACGTCGCGGCGGCTCATTTTCACTCAGACGCAAACCTCAAGCGTCTTTCGGTGGGCCCGAACCGTGTCAAAATCGGCTGGGGCAAGTCTGGCGGCGTCCCAAGCCACATTCTTGCCGCTGTCACCCAGGATGGCGCCTCGAGAAACGTCTATCTCGGTGCCCTTCCTGCTGAAATGACGGCTGACGACCTTAGAGAACAGCTTTCCAAATTCGGCCCCATTGACACCGTCAAACTCATAGCTGAAAAGAAGATCGGCTTTGTGCACTTTGCGTCCATCGCCGCTGCCATTCGATGCGTTCAGGCCCTTCCCACCGAGTCAGAATGGACTGAACGCAAGGTCTTCTACGGAAAGGATCGCTGCGCCTACATATCCAAAACTCAACAACAAAACGCAGCCCAATATCTCGGCATTATGCCTGGCTATGAGCACATGCTCGGCGCCAGCGACCGCGAGCTATTGTCTAGCGCCATCGCTCAGCAAACAGCTGCAGCCGTTGCCGTGGCCACCGCGGCCGGCGGCGTTGCCAACGTTGGCAACCGCACACTCTACCTCGGAGGCTTGCATCCCGAAACCACCACGGAAGAGATCTGCAATGTGATTCGCGGCGGTCTTCTTCAACACATCAAGTACATTCCGGAAAAGCATATTTGCTTCATCGCATTTGTCGACCCCACAGCTGCTGCGCAATTCTTCGCTATGGCCAATCTTCACAGCCTGCAAATACACACGCGTAAGGTAAAGATAGGCTGGGGCAGGCACTCTGGCCCACTACCCAACGCTCTCGCACTTGCCGTCACAGCTGGCGCCTCTCGCAACGTGTATATTGGCAACATTGACGGCTGGCCGGAAGAGCGCCTCCGGGCCGACTTTGGCCAGTTCGGCGAGATGGAGCAGATCAACTTCTTGCCGGAAAAGTCTTGTGCTTTTGTCAACTTCACTAACATCACATCGGCCATCAAGGCCATAGAAGGTATCAAACAGAATCCAGACTACGCCAACTTCAAAATCAATTACGGCAAAGATCGCTGCGGAAACCCGCCACGCAGTTTGATGGTGAAGGATCATTCGGCAAAGGAAGAGCAAAGTCGATTTGCGGCTGCAGCTGCTGCTGCCGCCGCCGCTTATGGCGGACACGTTGGATACATCCCCCAGGACTCTCGATTCTACTACTCTCCGCTGGCACAGCCTTCAATGGCGGCCACCCTGTACAACTACTCGCAAATTGCCCCTCACTCACCCTACGTGGGTGTGATGCGCAATTATGCCAACAATGTCCACAGCCGACAACGCGACCGTGACAGTTCATCCTCCTCAGAGTCTTCTTTGAGAATGCACAAGAATGAGCAAAACATGTCTGACACGTCGGTTGACGCTGAAGCCGACGCAGAAGTCGAGGCCGAGGCTGAGGATGAGGATGACGACGGCGGCGCTACACCGACAGAAGCATCTCCAGCCAAGCAGCCAGAGGTGTTGGGCCTTGCCATTGAACAATAGCAAGGCACATGAAGCATAACTTATATATAACTTGGGAAGACAGCGATACCACCGACTTGTAGCATATCGACATATATTGCACGCATCTTGCAAATTGATAGATGAGAATTGACAAGAATTCAGGGCCCCTCGAATGGGACACCGGCAAATGCAGCCATCTAGGTTGATTTCAAGTTTACTTTTAAAGTGCTTGTTTTTAAAACTATTACATAAGGCAGAGAACTGCCGCCAGTATCCTAGACAAGTCTAGGAGGGACTAGCAAGAAAGAAATCAAAAATTTAGAACATGGCCCAAAAGAGCCAATGGTCTACTGATCAGCGCTGTGCAATGCCAACCAGTATCCCAGTCACACGGACTTGTTGTTCTCCGGTAACGTCCCAAGGTAAGTATGAGGACGAAATATGGGCCAACAGGTGGTTTTATAGTTGAGGGGGTTAGGGTTGCGGTGGGTGACGCTGTGAAAAGAGAGGGAGGGAGTCGGTCAGAAGAAGAAGCGAGCTGTAAAGAGCAGTGCGGTCGGACTAGAGAAAGAGTAGCTGATGAGATTTTGATCAATTTAGGCAAATAATTCTATGCCTATCGGGCATTTTCTAATCAGGTTCCAGCAGGCTTCCTCGCCAGGCAAAACAGGGGCTGGTATGCATGTGGCGCTCAACGCCATATTGGCAGACTGTTCATGACCTGCAGTATCTCAACAGCCTGGAAGTGCGGCGTACGCCGCATTGACTAGTCTACAAACGACACTGACGTTCTACTACTGCGTCACACCGCCTCCATACCCTCGCATTTCATTGGCCAAACTGTAGAACTGTGCAGCTCGGACACCTCCGTGGCCGTACCTGGCAAAGCCATGCAGAGATGAAAGTTCTGACAGGCTTGACCGGAAAAACCACATGAAAAAGCACGAACCCGCGCGTGCCTTTCCTGTTTGCGCAAGCCCAGCCTCAACGGCTGACGGAGATGGTTGAATTGAGCCCAGATGGCAAAAAGCAATGTGATGCTTCTGGAAAAAAAAGCTTTGTTGCTGGCATGCATGGCATCTGCCCTGCAGAGTTGCTCTGGAAGCGCAAAAAACGCAAATTCAAGCTGAAGGGAGAGTAGAAAAAGCGGACAAAAGTTCAAATCTGTTCTCTTTTTTGGTGTATAGCATATAATTCTTTTTGCCGACTCTGGTAGCTCCCACCAGCCCCTCATAGACCCTATGCACTACCACCCGGCATGCCGCGGGGAACCCGGATGACGTTTGTCATAAACGGCGCAGCAGCCGCAGAGATGCGCTAGAAATATTTTCCGTTCAGCTGTCCGCGGCTAAATCCCTAGCATATATAATAACAGGTTAGTTGCCCACTTGAACACTCCTCTTCATCTCATTGTAATCCTCTTATGTCCACTGCCAATCAATTTCTCAAAGAACTGCCAAAGTGCGAGCACCACACCCATCTGGAGGGCACTCTTTCCCCAGAGCTTCTCTTCAAATTGGCCAAGACCAACAATGTGACTCTGCCTGCAGACTTCCCGTCTTCTGCTGAGGAACTTCAGGAGCGCTACAACCGCTTCTCTGGCCTTCAGGACTTCCTCGATCACTACTACATTGGAATGTCAGTTCTTGTTTCCGAGGCCGATTTCGAGTCTCTGGCCTGGGAGTACTTTGTCAAGGCTCATGCCGATGGTGTCTGGCACACGGAGGTGTTTTTTGATCCCCAGGCTCACATGGAGCGGGGCCTTGATATCGGCATGGTTGTCTCGGGATTCACCAAGGCGCGCCTGCGCGCCGAAAAGGAGCTGGGTATCTCCACCAAACTCATCATGTGCTTGCTTCGCCATCTCGAGCCTGAGCCTTGCGTAGAGGCCATGCAGCTAGCCAAGGACCACTTTGTTGCGGGCCACATTCACGGAGTTGGCCTTGATTCTTCTGAGGTCGGCCGCCGCCCTGCTCTCTTCACCGAGGCCTATAACACTGCACGCAGCTTTGGCGTGCCGATCAACTTCACTGCTCACGCCGGCGAGGAGGGTGGCCCCGATTATGTGGTTGAGGCTCTCGATCAGCTTGGCGTCGAGAGAGTCGACCATGGCGTGCGCTCTGCCGAGGACGACGACTTGCTAAAAAGATTGGCTGCCAATCAGACCATGCTGTCGGTTTGCCCGCTCTCCAATCTTATGCTTAAGGTTGTCAAGGACGTGTCTGAGCTGCCGCTGCAGAAGTTCCTCGATCATAACGTGCCATTCTCGCTCAATGGTGATGACCCAGCATACTTTGGCGGTTATTGCCTCAAAAACTATGAGGTTGTCCACGAGAAGTTTAACTTTGACATTGACACCTGGTGCAGAATTTCCAGAGCTGGCATCAATGGCTCGTGGGTCTCTCAGGAGCGCAAGGACGAGATGCTGGCTGCTGTTGACGCGGTCAAGGCCAAATACGCGGGCACTTTCTAGGCGCTTTGTGCATTCTATTTATTCAACACACAATATTGTATAGCATTTTTGGACATTTCAACATTTGTTCTCAAGTTTCCGTAATAATCGATTAGGTTTAATAGCCGATAATTATAGCTGACTGTAACTCCGTTGTATTGACAAACTTGAAGCACGTCAGTTCTTTCGAAACTGCAATCTAACCCAGCCAGACTTTTAAGCCCTTTGTAGGACACCATGGGCCAGATTCGGATAGGGAGGTAATTTCATCGCCGTTGCCGAGCATCGACAACCAATTAACTCCTCCTTAACTCGCCCAACTCGCGATCGAAAACGACAAAACTCTGTGGGATTGAACCCACACACCCAGACAGGTATTTAAGCGTGAGGTTTTTCGATGTACAGTTCCTCACCAACCCCTACTGATCCATCATGAAGACCTCACCCGCTGTTGTTATCGCTCTTGCTGTTGCCATGAGCCAGGCTGCCCCGATCAGCAATGAAATTCGCGAGGTTATTGCCAAGGGTGGTGCACCCGTCGACTTCAAGTTTGCTACTGACGTCCAGAAGGATGTTGTCTACGTTCCTATTCCCAAGGACGTGTATCGCCAGGTTCTCAACAGCAACGCTCATGTCAAGAGGGCTGACCCTTCGCCAAGTAACGACGTCTTTGACGACTTTGAGGAGATGCTCCAGGTTTCTTCCTATGATGAAATTAAGGACGATATGGAATATCTTGACTCGGAGAAGCGCCCTGGTTACTATGGCGGCCCTCGCCGTGGTGGCTACGGCGGTGGCTACGGCGGTGGCCCTGGTGGCCCTCACCGAGGTGGTTACGGCGGCCCCCGTGGTGGTAGAGGTGGTTGGGAAGAAGAAGACTATGAGTAGATGGACCGAGTTCATTCATAGTATCTACGTAGGTCAATCCATACTTCTTACCCCCGAAATGTCGTGCAGACTTGTGCTGCTACTCTGTCGAGTTTGGTTCTCTTGAGCTAGACAGAGCTGCGTTACAGAAATGAAGGAATGAAACAAAGAAAATGCGTTAAAATGAACTGGATACTTCAACGGACAGCCATTTCTCTCACCCGCAATAATGTCTCCATTAGTTTGATACTTTTAGCGGGGCAGTGCCCCAGTATATTATAAGCGGCTGTGATCACTCATCAATTTACACTTCCTTCCGAATCACTCATCGTTTAGACATGAAACCAGCGGAGCGATTTACAAAGGCTTCTGCTGCATGCTCAGTAGCTGGCAGCAAGTATGGAGCATGCGTACTTGCTCACTATCAGGAGATGACGTTTCAGCAGTGTCAAAAGGAGTTCCTGGAGTTCAAGAGTTGTCTTCAAAAACAGGTGAGTAGGAACAAATGAGCTGCATAGCAATCTAACCAAGATGGGCCGCAAATGGTGAGGTTTTCATTCGCATGTAAATTTGTGAACCCTCATAACAGATTTATCACATAGCATATATTAATGTATCTACAGTCTCACGAGGTGCCGAAACTCGACACCATTTTAAAGGCGGACAACTCTAAGCTTGAAGATGGCATCCTCAATCTTTTGCTCCTCTTCGCCAATGAACTTCTCAGTCTTGTCAGCGAACTTCTTGACTGGGTGGCGCAGAGCCTTGGTGATTGACTCATGGTGGGCATCCAGACATCTCTCTAGGTCTTCATGACCAGAAACGCCCTCAAACTCAATCTGAACATCATCGGTGGCTTGTAGACCCAGAGCCTTTCTGAGCTTCTGCACTCTGTTTACAAAGTTGCGAACCGTGCCGTGGTCTTTGAGGTCATCATAGATGTTGCAGTCAAGGATGACAAGAACATCGGAATCAGTGTTGACCGCAAAACCCTCACCAGCGTCAGCAATGCCTCTGACGACAGTCAGATCACCCTCAACAAGCTCAATACCATCAACCTTGATCTTCTTGGTGGTGAGATAATCCTGGACCTTAGCAGAGCTCAAGGACGGCAGAGCCTTCTTGACCTTCTGAACATCCTTCTTGAGCTTCTTACCTAGCACGGGCCAATCTGCCTGAGCAGTGTAAACGACGTTATACTTCTTTTCGTCTGAGGTCAAAACAAGGTCCCTGACGTTAAGCTCCTCAATAACAAATTTCTTGAGGGACTCAACATCATCCAAGTACTGCTTGCTGGGGTGGAGCACAATAAAGGTCTTGAGTGGGGTCTTGAAGGAGACATTTTGCTTCTCTCTGATCGATCTGCCGAGCTCAATGACTGTCTGCATGTGGCCAACAGCTCTCTCAATCTCGGGAGAGAAGTACTCTTCACGAACAACAGGATACGAGAGGAAATGCACAGATCTCAGATCATCGCCTTCCTTATTGTAACCCTTGGGCAGAGCAACTCTCAGCTTCTGGTAAACAGTCTCTGAAAGGAATGGAGTGAATGGTGCCATGGCTCTGCACAGAGTGTAGAGCGCCTCAAAAAGAGTGTTGAGTGAAGCAACAGCGTCCTCGACACCACTTTCACCCTTGAGACGGTTACGGTTGAGACGAATGTACCAGTTAGTCAGATCATCAATGAGTTTAAGAAGTCCGGGAACAACGTTAAAAAGCTTGTAAGCCTTCATCTCAGTGTGGATATGAGAAATGAGGGATTGGATGGACGCCAGCAGCCATCTGTCCATCACATTCTCGGACTTGAGATCGTGATCGTACACAAAGTCAACATCCGAAACCTTCTTGAGAAGAGCGACCTGGCCCTCCCAGAACTTGAAGGAGTTCCACCAAGGAAGCAACACCTTCGAAACGACTTCCTTGACACCCTCCTCCTTGAACTTGAGGGTCTCGGCCTTGAGAACGGGTGAGTTAATGAGGTACAGTCTCAGGGCATCAGCACCATACTTGTTAATGACAAGATTAGGATCAGGATAGTTCTTGAGACGCTTCGACATCTTCTTGCCGTCGGAGGCAAGAACAATACCAGAGACAACACAGTTCTTGAACGGCGAGGTCTGGAATAGGTGCGCACCAAGGACAGTAAGAGTGTAGAACCAACCACGGGTCTGGTCAAGACCTTCAGAGATGAAATCAGCAGGGAAACCGCTGTGGAACTGTTCCTTATTCTCGAATGGATAGTGCTTGGAGGCGTAAGGCATGGAGCCAGACTCGAACCAACAGTCAAAGACCTCCTCAACGCGACGCAAAGTCTTGCCAGTGGTAGGGGAGGTAATAGTGATATCATCAATAGATTCACGGTGAATGTCAGTGATGCCAGTCTTACCCGAAAGCTTCTCCAATTCCTCAATAGAGCCGACACAGTACACCTCAGATAGATCTTCGGAGGCCCAAAGAGGGATGGGAGTACCCCAGTAGCGGTTTCTAGAAACATTCCAGTCACGAGCGTTGGCAATCCAATTGGCGAAACGACCGACCTTAATGGGATTGGGTACCCAGTGCGACTTCTCAATACCCTCAAGCATGGTGGGGATGATGGGAGTCACCTTGACAAACCAGGAAGGAACAGCACGATACAGCAGCGGGGTGTCCGAGCGCCAGCAGAAGGGGTAGGAATGGCTAATCTGAGCATCTACCAGGAGTCTGCCGCGCTCCTTGAGCTTCTTGAGAATGGCGCGATCGGCGTCCTTGACATAGACACCTTCCCAGTCGGGAACCTCAGCCGTAAAGCGGCCCATATCGTTGACCGGATTGGGCAGGTCCTGAATAGTGATGATGCCGTTTTCCAGACACACGTTGAAATCCTCCTCACCATAGGCCGGGGCGTTCTGGACGATACCGGTACCCGAGTCGGGCTGCACGTAGTCGGCGCCAATGACACGGAAGGCGGTGTCCTTGTACTTCTCATAAAAGTAGTCAAAGAGCGGGATGTACTTTTTGCCGACAAGCTCGGAGCCCTTAACCTTGCCCGTGATCTTGAACTTGGCCTTCTTAGGATTCTTGTAAAGCGTGGTGATGAGGTTCTCCAAGAGGATGAAAGTCATGTCCTTCTCTTCATCGTAGACCTTGACATACTCAAACTCTGGATTGACAGCGACAGCCAAGTTGGAAGGCATGGTCCAGGGGGTGGTGGTCCAAGCAATGACGGCCTCCTTAGGGTTGTCGACAAAGGGGAAGGAGACGACTACGGCAGGATCCAGGACCTCCTTATAGTTCTGCTGGGCCTCAAAGTTGGACAGCGGAGTGAGACAGCCTGTGGAGTAAGGCATGACACGGTAGCCTCTGTAGACCGCGTCCTTCTCAAAGAGCTGCTTGAAGACCCACCACACAGACTCCATAAAGCTTGGGTACAACGTCTTGTAGTCGTTCTCAAAGTCGATCCAACGACCCAGACGACCAATAGTCGACTTCCACTCAGAAGCGTAGCGCATGACAATCTTGCGGCACTCGTTGTTGTAGTTGCCAATGCCCATGTTCATCACGTCCTCCTTGGACTGAATGTTGAGGGCCTTGTCAATCTCGTGCTCGACAGGCAGGCCGTGAGTGTCCCAGCCAAAGCGGCGCTCCACGTAGTGGCCGGTCATGTGGGCGTAACGGGGGACAACGTCTTTGACGGTAGAGGCAAGAATGTGGCCGTAGTGCGGGGCACCGGTAGCAAATGGCGGTCCGTCGTAGAAAGTAAAAGGCTTTTTGCCCTTGGACTGCTCCAGCGATGTGTGGAAGGCATCGACCTCCTCCCACAGCTGGAGCACGTCCTCCTCGGCTTTGACAAAATTCATTGTGTTGAGTGAGAAGGGAGAAACGGAAAGTTTCAGTCACTTTTTTGGGGGCTTTGGGAGGTTCTGCAAGGGTTTTTCTGGCCTATTCTGTAGGGTTGGGAGTCGTGGGAAGAGATGAGAGAGGAGATGGGAGATGTGGGGGAGAAAAGTGAAGTGGGTTTAGAGAAAAGATGAGGCGAGGTGCTGAGTGATGCTGAAGGGCGTCCAGGAATTAGTCATAGCCGCCTATAAACCGATCGCGTGACCATGTAGCGGACCCCTGATGACTGATGTGCTGGGGTGGGGGGCAGAGAGGCAGCTCCCCTAGCGCTCCCAGTAGCTATTTAGTCAGTGGTACTGAATCAGCACCCAGTGGCACAACCCCTACTGAGCAACTAACAGTTACTAAATCATCGACTACACCCCAACCAAACGACGAAAACTAAGCTAATCTGTACGCATTGCTAGTCATCCACACGTTGGTATATAGCCTTTATAATTGTAGCATACATAGCCATGAGCTCTCGCTCACTGGTTCTTCTCAATGTACCTCCAAAATGGCTGCTCGCCATCGACGCCCACTTTTTCACTACAAATGAGAAGCTGAAGGGTGTCAAGCACATTCCGCCAGGACTACATAGCATTGTCTGGGCAGAAAGCGAAGATAGTTCACGGTCAATGCGCTTTCTGGATCCCGCAGCCGCCCTCACAATTCTTCGCTGGAACCCCACCGCAGAGCTCATGGAGCTGGTGGACCCCAAGAGCCTCGATGGCTCGGCAGTCAAATCTCGCTGGGCCGAGCTGCTGCCCTTTATGATTACATATCCCTCATCAGTAGCTTCCCCATGGAGTAATTTGACAAAAGGCATCTCGTTCGATGTAGTCCAGGAAACGCTGCCAGTGTCGGGCCAAGTCGAAACTGCAAGCACTACACGAGAAGAGAATGAGGCCTTGGAAAATGCCATTAGGGAGTCTGCTACCCTGCGGAATCCGATTCCAGAACAGGATCCTATACTGAGCTCCGTGAAGGACCAGTCAGAAGCTGAGCTAAGATTTGTGCCGTTTGACGTGAAGAGGAGCTGGCCTCCTGGCGCCATCGGCGCTGATCGCACCAAGTGGGCCATGGACAAGAGCTATTTGTTGCGAAATCTCATGGACAAGTTTGGCACAGACCGACTTTTGGCAGACGTTCGTCTCAGCTTCCTGTTGATGTATTTTCTGGGTAACTATTCCTCCAAGGAGCAGTGGATACGCTGGCAGAACCTGATTCTGAAGACAGACACTCTTGTTGCAGAACGTCCTCAGTTTTTCACCCAGTATCTGGAAATTCTGGCTGAGCAGCTCTCCATCTGTAACGACCAGCTTGGAGATGACGGAATTGTGCAGCCGGCAGATATTGACAAATTGCGGGCTCTGCTTCAGGATTACGTCGAAGTCACGGGCAGAAACGTTGCCGAGGTGAATACTATTTTAAAAGAGATGCCAGATAAATAGAATTGTTACTTGAGTCGAATCTCCACACAGTCATCAACTGCCCAGCCAATGCTGGGAAACCCAAAGATGCGGTCTGAGTCCGGATAGGTTACTAGCGGAATGCCGTTTAAAGAAGCTCGGGAGACAGGCGGAGCGCCGATGGCGTCCTTGAGCTGCGCAACAGCAGGCTCTTCGTCGAATAGTAGTTGAGCGTGCAACGGCCCGCCACTTGTACGCATCCAATAGCGACCATCAAAGAGCCGCCAGGTAGCATCGATATCCATGGAGACGTGCTGGAAACGACGCATTTTGGCTCTTGTGACAGATATGTGGAAATGAACACTGTCGACTTGCACCCGCCAGAGCAGATCCAGAGAAGTAAATGTTTGAGGGGAGTCCATCACAGCCAACTTATCGCAAACGCGCCTGACTTTGCTCAGGTGATAACTGAGATCTGCATATGGAGCAACGCGGGCCACAAGCTTTGCAATTAACAGATAGTCTGAGGCATACTGGCGTGGCAGCGAGAAGGCCGCCGAGCCGAGCCCCGAATCCACCTGAAAGGAAATAGAGCGGTATCGGGACTCTGCTAGGGACTCCATCGCCAGTCGCATATTTTGATTCTTGGCAATTTCAGCCAGTATTGCGCCTTTCGACAAGCCTGGAGGAAAATGACCGGCGGCAATGTCCGCGCGAAGCCTGTTTCGAGGCGTGTACGAAGTGTCTGTATTTGTGGGGTCCTCGACCCAGGAAACAGCATGAGCTGTACACATTTCGTACAGAGCTGATTTCTGGGTTGTCAGCAGCGGTCTCAGCTCCAAGATGGGCTCCACATCCGGGGAGTCTGGGGCGTGGCTAGAGACAGGCATGGAGCAGGCCAGGCCGTACGGGGAAGATCCAGCAGCCAGGCGCATAAGATATGTCTCAATCTGATCGTCCTGAGTGTGTCCAAAAAGTAGATGGCGGATCCCCAGCCTCCGGCAAGCGCGATCTAGCTCCGTCTTCCGAGCGGAGCGCGCAGCAGACTCAATGGTGGCCGAGGTGAGCGGCGGGCGCGTGGACCAGTCAATGGCTAGTATTTCGTGATTCAGATTCAAGCCAGAGACGTTTTGTTTTACCTGGAGAGCTTCCTGTGCGGACTCTGGGCGCAGGGCATGATCCACGGTAAGGGCATAGACAGAAGTGCCCGCACCAGCCAAGAGCTGGGACGCAGCGAGCGCCAGGGCTGTGGAGTCGACGCCTCCAGAAAGCGCAACAGCAATTCTGGAGGGCACTGGCGCGCCCAGAAGAGCGGCAATTTGGCGTTTTACAGCGTACATGGCCAGGGGCTGCGTCCAAAGCTAGTGCCCGTGGGTCACCAGCCGTCACTACTCACTACTGTCACTAACAATCACTAATTACGGGGCGGGTAGTACTGAGAGAGCCAGTAACTTTCACAACAGCGCCAGTCGGGAGGAACAAAATCGTTTGAAAAGAACAACCGTTCCAGCACACTGCTAAAAAGCATTTCCAGACAAATGACCGAGGTGCTCTGGGAAGACCAGCAAAAGATCAACGAGTTCTCCAAACTCAACGGAAAGCTGACCCTTGTGCAGGAGACGCTAGCAGAGTACCAGAAGGAGAAGGAGTACCTGGACGATGTGAGCATGGAGCTGGAGCTTGTGGACGAGGACGAGAAGGTTGACTACAAAGTGGGCGATGTCTTTGTTGCTTTGCGCCAGGAGGAGGTGATGGAGCGGCTGGAGCATGACAAGGAGGCTCTGGACGAGTCTATTTCGAAAACCGAGGATACGGTTGGCGAGATCCGCGACACGATGGATGGGTTGAAGACAGCGCTGTATGCAAAGTTTGGCGATAGCATTAATTTGGAGAAGTAGAGAGGCTGTGGTGGTGGGTGCCGCTGCGGTTATGCTGCTTACTGCGGTTGTAGCCGATTAACTGCGGTTGCAACTGCTCAACTTCGGCAATGCTATCGGCATCGGATAGCTCACCTTTCACAAGAGTCTGCAGGAGCTGACTCACGAGTCTACCCAGCATGTGCTTCCCTTCCCCACCCATCTCAAGATCCATGACCAGCATATATCCTAAACTACCTACATAACTATAATGCATTCACCACCTTGTCTTCCTCAATGAAGAACGGAAACTTGGAGTCCTTGACCTGCTCCAGGGCCTTGATAAGGTCAGCGGGAGCATCAATAGCAAACCCGCGCAGCACCGAGTTGTACTCGTGAGTAATGTAGCCGCCAAGCGTCTTGATTTTGCGCTCGACGGTGTCGATAATGTGCTGGGGCGTTTCAGCACCCTTGTCAAAGACGACAATGTACTTGCCGAGACCTTTGGCAGCGCCTTCGGCGGTGATGGCGGTTGCGCTGGCAAGCGCAAGAACGAGTCGTGTGATGTGCATGATGGAGAGATGAGGATGAGGGGGGCAATCGCTGCGGTGGACTAAGTACTGGCTGTGGGAGATGGGAGATTGCAGAGTGGGAAGAAAAGTGCAACTAGAGCAAGTAGGGCCCCTTTACTGAAGAGGCGCAGGAGTGGGAGATGGCGCTGGGATGGGTGGATTTTTGGTGACCGGGCCGCAGCCGGGCAACCCGGGCATAGCTCCGGCGGCCAGGGCTCTGCCCTAGGATCCCTCAGGGCTCGCTGCACTCGCTGTCGAAAGCTGGATCTCAGGGCTCTGTCCCCACGATTAACAGAGTGAATCGGGCCAGTGGCCTGGGCATGTCTTCCACTGTCAGGGCTTCGCTCTTGGAGCGCTCCGTGCTAGCTGCCGATCAGTGGAATTGGCAGGAGGGGCCGAGAACGCGGAGCCTAAGCACTACGGGGTCTGGGGCAGAGCTCCAGCTGGCATGCCGAACACCAGTCTAAGCTGCCACAATGATTTCTCCGAAGCCCTCCCCGGAGCCCCTGGTGTTCTTGCCGACACTCCGGGGAGCCCCATGTGTCATTTGCCCCAGTACTACGTCATGGTGCATGGCGCAGTGCTGTGGGTGTCCCTTGGCGGGTTGAAATTAATGCGCACGCGGCGAGCTGCGGGCCTGGCGTGTTCCACGCCCTTCGGCACACCCGCGCCGCAGACAGCCGGGTCTCCAGCGTGGGCGAGTAAAATATACGCGCTGAGCCCCAAGCGGCCCCGATGAGACCCCGGTAAGCGGGTCGCCCCCCCAAAACCAGGCAAAGTGGGTTCTCTAGTTGCGGAGATGTGCATTGACATGGTGCCAGTGGGGGGAGGGGGAGGGGGCAGGTTTGGGACCGGCCATGAGCGCGTAGTGTGGCCACGTGTCGGGCCACAACAGCGCCAGCCACGGCGGGCTGGAGAGAAGTACGCAGAGTCAAACAGCGAGCCACAGCCAGGGCGAGCAAAAAGCGAGTCGGCAACTCCCAGTTGCAGAGCCACTTGTAGCCGCCCACGCGCTGTGTGTGCGGCCAGCACATGTCATACCCGTTTTTGCGCCAGCGTACCCACATGTCCAAAACGAGGGTCGGACGCCTTCGCGGTCCCAATTGAGCGGTGGATGGCGCGCAACAGGAAGGTCCACGGATGCAGTCAGTGTGCCCAAAACAGCGAGATGAAGTAGGCGGGCAGCGGTAGCGGACAGGGGCTAGGCTGAGTGGGGAGCAGAGAAGGCTAGAGGAAGTTGGAGGATAAGCAAGGGAGAAGTTGGAGGGGAAGAGTATGGTCACAGAGCCTGGCTCTGCTCTGCGCTGGCAAGGCCGGCCAAAGCCAGCCGGCCCGCTTTTGGTGCCACTCTAGTGGCTCCGTGCCTGACCACGCACGCCAAACCCGAGGCCCTGCCAGAGCAGCTTGCCCGCCACCACACGCTGACCAGACGCGTCCCCTCTACATGTGACAAGGCGCCTGGCATGCACCAAGATAACGTTTGTCGGACAAGGCCCGTCAGGGGGGAAAAACCGTCCCCCCAGCCCCTGGTGGCCAGCAACTGGCCTGCCAGGCTATCCCTACTCCACAAATCGGTTCGTCGCGCACTGATTTGGCTAGTCCAAGCCCGGCGATCCTCTCGCCAGCCCAGCTCTCCCTGGCGCACCCGTTTAGTTAGTCACTTCCGGCAGCACTGCCAGCATGCACCGGCTCCACTTTGCTGATGCGGGCACGCAACACAGCTGCATTGGATGTGCCTACGTTTGGGCCAATGGTGGCTCCAACAGTCCAGCACTAGCGGGCCGACTAGCGCTAGTAGCGGGGAGCGGGCACTAGCGGCTATCAGACCAATCATCCTGGCAGTACCACCAATCATCCTGGCGATCCTACTGCCGAGCTTATGACACCTCTCTCTCCCTCGCCCTTCCGGCTCCCTTGTTCCTTCCCTTTCCCTCCCCGACACACTCTCATCGCCAGCCCCCCCTGCCGCTGCCGCCAAACCCTACCTCGCTCTGCCGGCGCTCCCCCACGCGCCAACCCCCCCTCCCTTGTCCAGCTAGCCCTGCCTAATGCCGGCGGTTCACATGCATAAGTGGAGCCCCTGGCCATGCGTCTGCATGTGCCAGATATTGGGACAGGAGAGGGGGGAGGGAGGGTCAGTGCATTTAAAAAGAGCAAACGCTGCTCGGCAGATTTCCCTCCTCTTGTCCCACTTTAATAGACCCAGGGGAACTTGGTGCCAGTTTTCATTCTCTGCTGGTATTTACCATTTACCGCTTCTTTTCTTGCAACAGCAAACTCCTCACCGTCCATTTCCCTAGGCCTTCCTGCTCAAATTTTTTTGTCTCCAGTATTGCCAGCCAAAACAAGCCCCTATTTCCCAACCCCCCCTCCCGTTCCCTCGGCATTTTTTCTCGCCCGCTCGATTTCATGCTCAATTGACGCTCTCCGTCAGCCACTGCTTTAATTTTTAGTCACTCTTTACTTGTCACTCGTTCCTTGGCTCCTCTGCGACTAGTCACCTGAGCCTTCCACCCCAACTCACCTAATTGCACTACCCTCGCTAATTGCACACACCGCTAGCATATCGCAGAATCCACAGCTCCAGCCCAATTGCCGACTGCCCAGACCCAATCCCTAATACTACTGGCTTTCGCTTCTCAACTCCCATTGCATCATTTCTCTCTCCCCCACCTCAAAATTACCTAATCGCCATGGACCTCTCCATTCTCATGTCGGCCACCGAGACCACCGCCGCGCCGGTGGTCGCTGTCGTGCCTCCAGTGTCGTCCACGCCGACGCCGACACCGACCCCGAAACAAGCAATGTCGCAACCCCCCTCCACCCCACCAAAGTCACCCCTTGATACAGAGCTGTCGCCCAGGTCCACTGTACCGCGCGAAATGCCCGACGACGTGCACTACCGCAAACGCTCTGCCGAGGACGCGTCGCTAGACGACTCGGACGTGTCGGAACCCGAGCGTAAGCGATCGTTGCCTGAATCAGCATCTTCCCACGCTGCTGACGTGTTGCATGCAGCTGAAGCCAACGGCGCTGCCGCAGTTGTGTCAGGAAAAACCCCAGCCCCGTCCTCTCGCAAGAATGCTCACATTCTCTCAGAGCAGCGGCGCCGCGAAAACATCAATGGTGGCTTCCAAATGCTGAAAAATGCCGTACCGTATTGCAAGGGCGCACAGGACTCCAAAGCTGTCATTCTCAAAAAGGCTGTCGAGTACATTGCCGCACTCGAGTACGAGCTGCACGCCCAGCGGTATCCACCCGCTGCGTACTCGGTCCCACCGCATATTATGGCAGCCGCGCCGGCAGCGGCAGCCGCTGGCCCATACCCTGCTCCTCCTCAGACCCCAGTGCCCTTTGCTGCTCCGCAGTACCCTCAAGCAGGCGGCGTATACCAGTTTCAGACGCCGCCCCGCTACTCGGTCCCCAGCATGCACCCCACGCCGCCGCCATCCCTTCAGCGTTCGCTCTCCCACTCGATGCACTTTCCACCGCCAATAATCAGGGGTGTAATCGGTCGACCAACTTCCACTCCTCCCCTTGCAAAGCTCCCCCTCCCCTAATTTTTTAGTGTATATTAGTATAATTTAATTTGGACTGTTAATTTGTGATAATACCTCATCGCTTACGGCCTGCATCCCGTCACCTGCAGTCTGCACCGGTTATGCAGTCCTTGACGCATGTCACGTGAATCGGTCCTCGGGCAAGGCAACTGCTGCCTATACTCGAGCCACTATGGATGCTTATGCTATGTTCTAGCTCTCCACTAATTGTTTGGTTTCCCTTCCTGCAAGCTGTGTAATGATAAGCCCCACTCGCTGATCTGAAGCCACAGCCACCGCTGCTCATTTCCGTTTTTGACTATCGCTGACAAAAAGCCAGTCGCCAAGATCTTGGCCACGTGATCATTTTACGTAAATTTTACGCAATTTTCATATTTTGGTCACGTGAAGGGCCCCCTTCTCTGACAAATTTCACCCCTCCTCTTGCCCCACCTCGATGCACACGCCTCAAAAGGGCAAGTGGATCAACGCTGCTTTCAAATCCAATTGCCTGACTGTTGCCCATGGCACTCTTGCCGAGAAATTATAAGAAGCCTTGAGCAAACCTCTAAATTCATCCATCGTCCATCTCTCATCTCTCAATTACCCTCAATGTCTACTCGCATCGCACTCATCGGCGCTAACGGCAACCTCATCAAGCCTGTGCTTGATGCTCTCACTAACTCTCCCTTTTCGGGCTACTATTCTCATCCGATCATGGTTATCACACGCAAGCTCGAGGGTGTGACTTCTTCGGACAAGGTTAAGTATGTTCAGGGTGACGTCACAGACAAGGCTTCTCTTGTTCCAACCTTCAAAAAGGTTGATGTGGTTGTTGATCTGACATTTTCTGAGATTCCAAAGCAGAACTTAGTTGAGGCTCTTGACGAGGCAAAGGTCAAGGTATTCTTCCCATCTGAGTTTGGCACGTAGTACGAATATTCCAAGTATGCAGTTGCATTTGGTAACAAGTCCAAGGTTGTCGATCTTGCCCGCTCAAAGGGTATCAAAACTGTTCTTCTCAGATCTGGATTCTTCCACGAATACACCGTTCTGTATCCTCAGATTTTCCAGATTTCAGACGGAGTATACAAAAAGATAGGTGACGGCAAGCAGCGTGCTCACGTTACCCACCTCAGTGATGTCGGCCTCGCTGTTGCCTCGCTGGTGCATAGACGTGCGTCGGAGCTCAAAGACAAATACGCTTTTGCTGGCGCTACAGTGACTCAGGAAGAGGTCGCCAAATATCAGGAGAAGAAACTTGGACATAAGCTTGAGGTAAAGCCGACCGAGGCTTCTGCTGTAGAGCACGAGGCCGACGAGGTTCTGAAGAAGCCTGACCTCGGTGGACCTTATGGATTCTACACTGTGCTCGAGGGCGTGTTCGCTACAGGAGGTTTGGTACACACCTCCCCGTTAGATAACGAGGACATTACCCAGGGCAAGTTCGAGTTTAAGAGCTATTAGGTAGTTCAAATATGAAACTAAATGTAGTGATATTGGTTGTATTTATTGCTTGCTTTCTGTGAAATCATATTTTCCATTTTATTTTCATGCTTCTACAACTTTTATGATAATAACACCGTTTTTTATTCGTAACTATGCATCTCTTCACCAGGATAGAGTTTTTTGGGCGCATTTGATCGTTTAGACCGTTGGCCAGTATTGGTTTTTTTAAGCGTCTACAAGAGAGTCTCGATGAGAAACTCGCAGAATGACTTGACGGCAGCATGAACCTCATTGCCAGAAGGCAAAATGTACTTGCGGGGTAGCAAAAAGCCGTAATTGCCCGTGTCACGCAGCTTGATTTGGTAGGCAAAGTCAACATGCTCGTCATAGATAAAGTCCAGGGCTGATCCACCACCGGTATCCGAATCGCCGATGCGGTCACGCTCGTCACACGCCGAAGCAACATCATAGTGTTGTCCAGTTGTGAGGCGAATAGCTTTTGCCAGATCGTAGCCCAGCTCCTCCAAATTTTCCAAGTCATTTGGAGAGTCGCATGTGTAGGCAAAGGGATACAAGATTTCTTGTGAGTAAGAGTGCATATCCAGATATCCGAGCCAGCGAGTGCCGTTTGTTACCGTTTCGTTAAGATAACGAGTGAGGTGCAGAGCTTCGAGCGCTTCAAGCGGCTCATTTCCAGCAAAGCTTTCCGAGCATGGGGTCGAGTCAGCTGGAGAAGCCCAGTGGAACGGGAACGCATGGTCGATATCAATTCCCGGACAGAGGGGGAATCCATTGGGCTGGCGGTTTTTACGCCACAGACGATCGACTGTCCACGAGTACTCATATCCGTCGGGGTTGAGCACGGGGATAAAGGTGAAATCAAGGAACCGCAGGAGCACATCCTCGACACCACCCACATCATCAGTAGCCCCATAAACTACTGAATAGAGAGAGTAAAGGGCCGATGACACTGAAACCCACTCACGAGCATGCATACCTCCAGTCAGAAGTATGCGGGGCTTTTCTCCGGAGCCGACATGTACAGCTTTCAGCTCACGACCTTCGTAGGTATGGCCAATGGTTTCAACAGTCACAAGTGTGGGGTACATATCGTGAAGCAGATCCATCCAGGAATAAATGGCATCCAGCGTTCTGTAGTCAGCAAAAAACAAATCGTCTGCTTGAGGAGCAGCAAGCGGATACGTCGAGTAAACAGCTTGCTGCAGATTGTCCACATGGGGAAAGTAACGATTCTCCTTGCGCATAGAGCGAGGGAGGAGTTTGAGAAAATCACGGATTCTACGCTCATCGATACGGACGTCACCATGGCGACTGGACACAGACCACACATCCAGCAAAAGAGTATGGCAGGCAGTGAGGAAGGAATCGCGCTCCGCAGGTCCGCGAAGCATGAATCGAAGCACAATATCATGCTCGTAGAGAGCTGTGTCTGGGGTGGTCTGGCGGTGTTTTGACGCTGCAAGAAGCTGCTGTTCTTGCGGGCCAGAGGAGTAGCCAATGAGAGCTGCAAACTGATCACCAAGGCGAGACCAAAGCGACCTAGCAATTGGAAGCTCACAGAGACCCTCGGCTGCAGCATCTGGTGCGCAAATCGAGGGCGCCTGCGAGCCTCCCGCGCTGGCGCTGAGAGGATCCAGCCTGGCAGCCAGAGCAGCTGAAACAGCGAAGGTTGCCCAGAGCGTCGCAGTGACCTTCATGGAATGGGATCACAAACAATCGCAGGGTTCTCAGAGCCTTTGTGGCCTTTTTTTACCAAGTGGTTGTGATGAAGGCAGAAAGTTGCAGGGGCAGAGTGGAGTGGGGAGATTATCTGCTGCTGCGGTTTGCGGGAGATATAGTGTGCACAGCCGTGCCCAGCCCTGCGCCGGCGCTAGTGGCTGGGGCAATCTTTCCGCATGCAGGGATATGTTAAGCGCATCCCATGGGTAGGGAGTATTTTTTAGGGTGAAACCATGCCGAGAGGGGAGGGGGGGGAAGGCGGTACGGAGCGCGAAACGGAGAGGTGTGCGTAATTAGCGCTAGTGATGGGCAAGAAAGAGCTCAGGGGCCAAAAATGTCAGGGGGTTACATACCAGAGTCTCAGGCCTCCCGAGAGGCTCGGATGCTGTGCTCGCTCACTTACTAAATCCGGGGCGTTTGTGGAGCTGGGGTTGGGACTGCGAATGCAGGGTTGAGAGCAACCCGGGAAGCTCAAGGCGATCAAGGCGATCAAGAGAACAAGGAGGCATATGAAAGAATGATGGACAGGGAAAGAAGGCATTATCAGAGTTATGGGAGATTTTAGTAGGTGGGTCCTGGCCTCAGCCGGGTTTGTGCTCGCTGCTGATTTATGCTCACTGCGCTAGCTGATCCGAGATAGGATCGCGGGGGCACCGCCCCACGATCGGCGTTGAGCCCTCGAGGCGCCCCCGAGGCGCCAGAAGCGCACTATCCAAAGCGTTGATTATTAGCTGCTCAAACAATGCAATTGCATGAGATTGATATTTTGGCCTTGAAATATGTTGGCCTTGCATTTTGGCAAGAATCTAGAAGATAAGGGCCACAGCTTCTCACTATATTCTACACGCTAGGCAAAATAACGCGGCTCGTTAAAAACATGGTACCGGTGACCTCTCACACCCTCACCGTTAAATATGCTCGGGAACCGCAGGCCCTCAGGAACTGCCTGCTCAGCCACACGCTGCTCCGTAGAAGGGCTCTTGTCGCCAATCACAAACTTGCCCAATTGAATCTCCGTGTCGGTGATGGTGGATCGCGACACACGCGCGTAGCCAACACGCTTAATGTCCTTGTACAAAATGTACTCGCACCAACGGTCCCAGTCCGTGGCGTCAATATCCTTCATACCGCTCTTCTCACCCACATACGTATTGTAGTTGCCCTCCAGTGGCTTTGTAACCAAGTACGACAATAGCACAGACGGGTTCTTGCTGCTCTTCATCAAATCAGCCAAGTACAGCGACTGCAGGCGGCGGTCCTCGGGATCCTCCTCCTGGCCAGAGTGGAACACAAACACGTCAACTTCTTCGCCATAAACGTCCAACGTGGCATGGATCGCCGGTGCCAGCTCGCCCACCGGCGACGGCAGCAGATGGTGCTCTGACTTGAGAATCGGGAATTTGGAGAAAAGTGCGCAGCCCCACGTGTGTTTGTTCTGGCCAGGGCCAATATCCACATAGTAGCCAACTTCCTCAGCAATACGCTGAGTCAAATCACGGTAACCCATAATGTGGCGCATGTTGTCGGATTCCAGGAAGCCAATTACATCAGCCTCCAGCTCCTCCAAAACATTGCGCATGCGCACTTCCGAAGCCCACATGTCATTGTCGAGACCAAAGTGCACAGTCCAAATAGCTGTCGTCATGACCTTGTCCTCAGGGTGGAAGGGCACAATGTCAGGGGCAGTGAATCGCTGGTAATCAATAGCAGCTGTCAGCGCAAGAATGATTACAATGGCAATCTTAGCCTGGCGCTTGATTTTAGCCAGCAGTGACACGTTGTTGCTATTGGGCACACTCGGGTTATTGACCGGCGATTGGCTAACGCGGGATACAGCCCAAACGCCAGCAAAGAGGCAGAGCTGATGCAGCACAAGCATCACGTTAGTGCGTTCCCTTAGGTAGTTACCACCAGGGACAAACGCGTAAGCAACGGTTAGAACATGCAAAAACATCAGAATAGCAGTAAACAAAAAGCCCAGGCCGAATGAAAGACCCGGGTTGTGACGTCCAGCATTTTCAAGGAAAGCGGGAGCAAGTGCTGGCAAATAGACAGCCAGCACAAATCCACCCGTGTAACCAAGCCATCCGTGGAAGCTATAGAGCACAGCAGTAGCCGCACAAGACACTGCAAATGCCTTGTAAGAAGTGACAATGTTCTTTGCAGTGATACCAAGATAGGTTCCCAGGCACATGGCAGCAATCGTCAGAATACCATGAGGCACAGGCATGGGTCCCTTGACGGGATAGCCGTCCCAGACCCAAATAGCCAACGCGGAACTATCTGCAAGGAAAGTGTGCATACCAATAAATAGGCCACCAAGTCCAAGAGCAGTTGCCAAAACAGATTCCTTTTTGGACGCAGTCGAAGCAGGCTGGTCCTTCTGATACTGCAAACGAGAAGACAAAAAGGCTGCCACAAGTGCTAAAGCAATACCAGCATTATTCCAACCGCCATTGTCGGCGTGCATAATGGGCCAGATGGGATTGTTGGTCCAAAGCGAAAACTTAGCGACTGAAGAAAGAATGAGTCCGAGAGAAAAGGCCGTAGCAGCATGGACACCGGCAAAAGGACGGGTCTGGATGCCCCAGAACTGGACCGCCAGCGCCATACAAGAAAAGCCCGCCCCAACAGCAGTCAGAATGAGTCTGTCTGAAGGCTTCTTGGCCAGATAGGCAAACACAGCAAGCGAACCACCAGCGAGAGGCAGAGAAATTGCGTAAGAAACAAGACCGCGGACCGGAGGAATCAGCAAAAGAAGCGGAAAGACTGTAATTGTAACCAAAGCCACCTCGTACCCAGAAACACCCATGTACCATAGAGGGAAGTACCAGATGAGCAGGGGCAGAGCGGTAAAGTTCGACCAGAAGATGAAACTGTTGGCAACCATTGCCACAAAACGAATCACACCAAAGCCATGATGCTTCCGCTCAGATCTTTGGTCTTCACGCAAAACGGGGTAGGCGAGGCCCTTAGTGTCAACGATTTTAACTTGAAGAGCGTCAAAGTCGAGCATTGTGACAGCATCGTAGCCCACATCAAGTACAATAAGAGCCCACTCACAAAAAGCATAATACGTGTAGGCTCCAGGCACGTGGTGAACTTTGTGCTGAATAAAAAGGTAAATGAGCGGAATGAGAGTGCCAAAAAAAAGAGAGGCCAACCACTTGCGGTAGGTCAGGGCCTTGCCAGGGGGCGTGGTCATAATGCGACCCACGGTCCAGGGCAAAGTAAAGACAATGTAGGAGATCATAAAGATATCGTGCCAGTCATGATCATCGGTGGACGTAATGTAGGTCCAACCACCGCAGGTCAGAGTTCGAAGAATTCCGGTGACAAGCAGAACCATGGGCCAGCGAGCGCCTGGGCGGCGACTGAGCAGGTAGTTGAAGAAAACCAGAGCAAACCGAGGCCCAGAAGTGATGGCAATAAACACTTGAAAAACGGAGCGCTCGGGGTACCTGTCGCCAATGGTGGCAGAGACCGAGGGAAACCACTCGATGGGGTAGCCAAAATGCTCGTTTTGCACAATTTTGTGGAAATGAAGGGAAACTCCAACAATGAAGGCGCCAACAAAGGCTGCTGAGGCAAACAGAGTATGTGAGTATGAGATCCAGGCGCCCGAAAAGGACATGAGCTCTTGCCCGGGTTTTCCCGGGAGCTTGAGACCCTTCTCGGAAGAAACTGGGGCCGGAGAGACTGCTTTGGCAGCAGTCTTGGCCGGCGACGACGTGTGCGCCGAGGTTTTTCTGGTGCCCATGGGTGGTGAGTGCTGGAAAGGAAGAGAAACGCGCGACGCGGGGAAAGTGCTACGTGCTGAAACGGGGTGGTCAGGCGATGCGGGTTGGGAGAGGGGACGGAGGAGCTGAGAAAAAGAAGAAAGTGACGGATAGAAAGGACAAGAGGTTGATTGAGAGAGTTAAAAAGGTCTTTTCTTGACTCGTCTGTGCGAAGCTGCCGGCTTACGCTACGGCATTGTTCTGCGTCGAAGATGCGTCACGTGGGCTAGAATAATAATATGAAAAATTCATGTAACTTTTTGAAAATGTTAGCAGCCTCGGTAGAGTCGCAGATGTCGGGCAGCAGCCGAGCAATTCTTTGCAAGTGATGGATTTTGAGATCATTTCTTTGACTCATTTTATCTTATCTTGCAACATCTTTCTTTTTCCTTTCCTCTTTCTTTATACTCGCGCTTTCCCGGTGCTTATGTTTTCCTCGCTCCCCCATGATTCCCCTCATCTTCAAATTCTTACCGCTTTCTTCATCACCTCAAGTAAATCCAATCTTTTGATTCTTCTTATCGAATAACTGCCGCAAGTCACCGATTCACAACGCTCTCGCCGGGGCCGCGGCGGGCGGCTACTTTATGCCCTTATCGGGGACGCTGGTTTGCCCGATTAGGAAACCCGTTAATTCAGGGCAGACATTTATTTATGCACGCCGGTACCCGCTCTTTCGGCATCCGCAATGTTATTCTGGCAATCAGCGGTCCAGGCACTCGCTCTAGCGACTACAGCATTTGCTCTCCCCGACGACTCCGACGATCTCGAGGCCAAGTGGGGCACTCCATGGGCCTATTCTGGCGTCGCCACGTTTGCGCACCTGCAGACTGAAAAATGCTTGCTGAACAAGTCAATTCCCTTTGATGTCGCAGTTATCGGTGTTCCCTTTGATACTGCTGTTTCCTACCGGCCGGGTGCTCGGTTCGGTCCTCGTGCCCTGCGAGACGCATCGATGCGCCAGTCGCCCAAGATGGGCTTCAACACAAGGGCTGGCTATAACCCATACATGTCTTGGGCCACGGTTCTGGACTGCGACGACATTCCTGTCACAGCTGTTGACAACAAGCTTGCGCTCAGGCAGATGACACAGGGCTACCGCGAGCTGTTGGAGCACCCCACCACGACAGGATCAGAGGACCTGCCCAGGCTCGTCATGCTCGGCGGAGACCATTCCATCATTCTACCGGCACTGAGAGCACTTCACGAGCACTACGGCCCAATAACTGTTATCCATTTTGACGCCCACCTCGACACCTGGGGTGCCGATCACTACCCCACTGCCTGGGAGTCTGACGACACGGCGGACTTCACACACGGAACGATGTTTTGGATGGCCGCTCGTGAGGGCCTGCTTGCAAACGGGTCATGTGTGCACGCTGGTTTGCGCACTCGCATTGGCGGTGATGACTGGGAAGACTACGAGCATGATAACCTGCAGGGCTTTGCGCGAATCCATACCGACGACATTTTCAATGTGGGAGTGGACGGGATTGTCAACAAGATTCTTAAGCGCGTCTCCAAGGATGCTCCGGTATATATCTCGGTGGATATTGATGTACTGGATCCAGGTATTGCGCCTGGCACTGGCACCCCTGAAGCTGGCGGATGGCTGACTCGTGAGCTCATTCGCATGATCCGTGGGCTGGAGGATCTCAACATTGTAGGTGCAGATCTTGTAGAGGTTTCTCCATCATATGACCATGCTGAGCAGACCGCCCTTGCAGGATCACAAATTGTCTACGAGCTGATGACCAACATGGTCAAGAAGGGCCCGCCAAAGGTTGGGCACAAGGCAGTGCGAGTAGAGAGTGCCGTCGACGTCGAAAATTTGATTGGCGGTCAGCAACATATAATTCTTAATTAGATGTCCTGTAAGCATGAATCTAGCATTCCTCTTATTTACCCGAATTACTTCTTAGTGATAATCACCACATGAGTGCCCATTCTCTGCTCAATACCCTTCGCAGTAGGATAGCCTGGGCAGAGTTTTTCCAGCAAAGACTCCACATGTGCCTTAACCTTGGTCTTCTCGTCTGCCGGCAGCGCTGTGATATAAGACCTGCTCAGCCAGTAGTCCCAGACTTTGTCGCTGTCAATATGACGTACATACTTGAAATGCTTCTCCTGGTAAGGAACCTCAAAGTAAGGTTGATCCCTCAAAACCTTCGGCCACAAAAAATGGTGATATTGGGGCACATTCACGTCATAGGTCCAAACATACTCTGTCACCTGCTTTTGCCACGCAGTCTCGGGCATTGTCTCAACGTCATCGTAATTCCAGATAAAAACAACCTTGCCACCAGGTTTGAGAGCCCGGGAAAACTCCTTTACGCTCTCAGCATCGGCAAACCAGTGGAATGCCTGGGCCACAAGAATGACATCAAGCGATGAATCGGCAACGCCAAGATCATGAGCATTACCGACACGGGTCGGAATTGACGGAAAGTTCTTGGAAAACGTTTTCAACATGCCCTCAGACGGCTCCACAGCGACCAAGTCAAGATTTAGGTGTGCAATGGCAGCTGTGAACTTGCCAGTGCCGACTGCAAGCTCTAGTATCTTCTGACTAGGTGTAAGTCCAGCCTCCTGCTGGATGTACTTCACCACCTCGGGAACAAATCCAGGGCGAACATTATCATAAAGAGCATGATTGGAGTTGAAAGAATTCAAAGAAGTGCTATGGACGGATGTGCTCATTGAATTACTAGTCAGATAGTGGGCGTTTGGGCGAGGAAGCGTCTTTTTATATACATTAGGAAGGATGCCGCGCAATAGAATAGGTTTGGGCCGCAGCATTAGTTGTTGGGGGGAGAGTGAGGAGCAGTTGACAGCAGGCACAAATAGGAAATGCCAAAGAGTCTATTGAAGGACCTAATTACCGGATCGCGCACCCGGAGGTTCGGCCGAAATGCATGTGGGGACCCAGGTCGTTGGGGAGCTCAGCCGTATGGCCAAATAGCAAGCGGGATGTTGCTGGAACGGTATCTGGATCGATTTGACGCTATGTAACTAAAAAATCCGATAATAGGAGTGAATGGCCCCATAAATTCAGCATCAATTGCTTCTACTCCGGAAGTGCTGGTCTTGCTTCACTCGACGCCGAGAATACGCAATAGAGCGGGGTATGCACGGCCGCGCAATTCAGCCCCCTGGCTGGCAAGCACTGGGATTTGGCATTGAGTAGCTGGAGAAAGGATTATCTAAGCAATTGTTGCCATCAACTTCCACCTGGTCACATTAATGCGCCCAAGTTCCACCTCAGTGCCCATCATTGCATGCGCACTTGCAGACTATCACATAACAACAACAAAGTTTGCTAAAAATGAAACTATTATGTATGTCCCACTACCTTGAAAAAAACCCGAGCCCCAAAATTCACCAAACACACACTAACTCGCTTGATTGAGACAGGACCGTGTAGCTGCGAGTGTTTCTGCGTTTTCACACCCAAACTTGCTTGTCTAGCCTGTCAATCCACGTGTATACTTGATAAGTCGAGGAATCCACTAGTAACTGTGTGTATTTTCCGTCACTGACAAGCCCATCACGTGCCAACCCCACTCTGTATGTTTCCATTCAAATCCACCTATGGAGCGTCTGCTTCGGCCGCTACCGCTGTGAACAAACAGCAAGAAGTTGGTATTGTTGACACATCGGATCTTGGTGCCTCTCTTGACTCGTTCACTCTGGCAACAGAGTTTATCAACTCTTATATACAAAAAGACGCCGAATTCCCCCCCATTGACAACATTATCCCACAGGCGCAATCGTCTCAGTATGTTGTTTGTGAGGAAGGCGACAAGTCGACACGCATGTTGGCGCCGTACACGCGACAGTCGGTGATTTCCCTACCCGACAATGTCTTTGTTTACATTAACGAGGCCACGACATTCAACCGCATGGGCCTTTTCGCCCCTCTTGACATTGTCTGGTTCACCGTAGACAACACTTTGCATTTTTGGAATTACACCAAGGGCAATTCGCCCGAGGATTTGATGCATATTGACCAGCTTGACCAGGTCATTGTTGATGTACATTTCGCCAAACCCAAGCCTGATGTTTTTAATAAGACCATCAAATATACGCTGGTCTTGACTACTCCCTCTGAAATGAAGATTGTCGCCTTGTCTGTCGACAATGGAGAGCTCGAGTGCCATACTCTTGATATGGCAGTGTCTGTCAAGGGCCTAGACGTGGCAGTGGTTTCTTCTTGCCCATCCACTGGTCGCATCTTTTTCACTGGCAACAACGATGGTGTCCACGTTTGGGAACTTGATTACGTTGCTGAGGAGCGCTGGTTCCGTTCGCAGTTGACGAAGATCTGTCGCACGCGCAACGTTATGACCTCAGTGCTCATGCCTCTTGCTCCCATCGTGTCGGCCCCCTCTCTTCTTTCAGGTCTTGGCCAGGTTGAGAAAATTTTGCAAATCAAGATTGATGACACCCGTCAACTGCTGTACACTCTTAGTGATAAGTGCACTATTCGTGTTTACGACCTGAAAACTATGCATAACCAAATCACCTACCAGAAGAAGGAAATGGTATCACACCTCCAAATGCTGATATCTAAGCGCTACGATATCAAGGTAGTTGGAATCGACGTCATTCCTCAGTTTGCTGCCTCCAAGTTTCATCTAGTTGCCATCACTGATCGTGGCTGGCGCCTCTTTTTAAGAATCGCAGGCTGGCCGCCATCCAAAATGCAGATTGTTCAGGTCAGGTTTCCGCCTGCTGGTAAGGCCGCATCCCCGACCGATCAAGGTAAATCATCTGCCAAAGATGATAATGTGAGTGATAAGTTCTTCCGCCAGCATCTCGAGTCAACGGCTTTGAAGGGCACCAAGTCGGGCTACCTACTAGCGCCATTCCATTTTCTGGCCGTTGTTGGTCAGAATGAACAAGGTGGTGATACCTTGTTCGTGTCAGCCATGGACTCTGGTCGCATCATTAAGCAAAACAACGCCTTAAATCCTCAGTACCCTGAGAACGCTTGCTTCCTAAGCGTTGATGAGGGCTTTGTTCAAGATATCTACCAGTTCGAAGGTTATGCCAAACGCAGCAAGGGATATGCCAATGAAGCAGCTGTGGACTTTGAGGGCACCCCCAATATGCTTGTTCTCACAAACACGGCTTTATACGTTTACCATCGCCAGATGCCGTATGAGGCCTTCCACAAGTACCAGAGTGCCGCTAATGTTCGCCTTTACTACGACCTATATGGTCGCGCCGAGACATGCGCTGCTGCGCTCCGTATCGCTACTGCCCAGTCTATCCCAGACCTTGCCCGTGAATATGCCTCTCAGATCTACATTGAAGTCGGCGACCGTGCTACCTTTGTACAACAAGAGTCCATTTCAGGATATCTCAAAGGGTCGTCTAACTCGACCAAAATCAGGCTGTCGGGTAGATTTGATGGTCTTGCGACCTATTTGGCACGTAGTCTCTATGATGTCTGGCCGCAAACTGTTTTCTCTCATATTTTGAAGGAGTCGGCAGACAAGAAAGAGGCCACACTTGCTGTGTCACTTGGTCTTAAGCTTGAAACTTTGATTCAATGCGCTGACAAGCTGTACGAATTGTCGCAGTATTTTTCTGAACACCAGGCAGTGATTGAGGAGCACTTGGCAGGTGTTGTTGGGCAGCAATCTCCACAGAATGACCTCTGTTTACAAGCTGAACATCGTGGATTTGATTCGCTGCTGAAACTTATCAATAACTTGCGTCAAGGCATTTCTTTTCTGCAATTGCTATCTCGTGAAACAGAAAAGACGGGAATGGCTGTGGTTTTCTTAAGCATGAAGGAAGAGTCTAGGAAAAGGATTCTTGAAGCTTCTTTCAAATCCTTGTTCGTGTCTAATGCGGGAATTGAGCTTGTGCGCGAACTTGTAACGTGCATGGTGAATCGTTCAATTGAGGAAGGTAATCCTGTGGACGAGATTTCGAGGACTCTGCAAGATCATTGCTCTTCCTTCTGCTCGTCACACGATGCTATCCTTTACAAGGCGATGGAGTATTTGCGTAAGGCTCGTTCTTTTGCCATGGGTGACTCGACTGCGAAGAGACGGCTACTGTTCAATGCACTAGATCTTCTGCAAAGCACTGCTGACAATATTTCACTTGATCTTCTTCCTGACATCATCGAATCTATGATTACTCTCGATTTCATTGCCGGAGCTATTAAGGTCACGCTGGCTGTTGCGACAGCAGCTGATAGAGGCAATAGAGCTCTTGGCTTCATTCATGATGGCAAGCGTCTTGAGGATGCAAGGGCTGGTGATTATGAGAAGCGACTCAAGGTCTATCAGCTGATCTTTACTGTTTTGATTCATCTCGACGAACAGCCAAGAGAGGCTCATATTGCATACACTACATGTCTTGAATCTGGAGACGAAGTATTCCATTGGTGTCTCTATGACTGGCTCTTTTCTACCGGCCGCCAAGCTCTATTTATGGACATTGAGACAAAGTTCTTGGCTGAATATTTGCGTGTGAATGCCAAATCTGACCTGACCGTGGCCGATGTGCTTCGCCAGTACTACCTCAAGCATGATGATTTTGCCAGTGCTGCTCAATTACTTTTCAATCTTGTAATTGGTGATTTTGACCTTAATTTGGAGCGCCGTATTGAGTTTTTGGCAAGAGCCAAGGGCCATATTTCGTGCATTCCTGAGAGCAGACAGACGAAGAACATTGCCACACTGCGCACCGACATTCAGACTTATCTAGAAATTGCTTCTATTCAGGATGATCTGGTAAAGACAGTGCAGGATGATCCTCGCTACGCGCCAGAGCACAAGGAGAAGGCAGTGGAGCAACTGAGTGGGAAGATTCTCAGTATCACGGAGCTCTACAACGACTTTGCCGATATCATGGATTACAACGACATCAAGCTGAGAATTTTCTATCTTTCTGATCACCGCGTTGCCGAGGATATTGGTCGGACCTGGGAAATGCTAGTAGACTCTTGTGCCAGTCATCAGATTGTGCAGCAGCGTGTCGCACTTCTTGGAATGCAGTTGGAGCAGTCCGACTCGGTTTTCCCTCTAGAATACGTGGCCTATCTACTGGAGAGGTATGCTTTGCAGATGGATACAGAGGGGCCAGAAGGATGGGTTGTCAATACTCTTCTCGATGCAGGTTTCAAGGCAGCAGGTATCCAGGCCAGCTTGGAGAGCATCATGTTCTTGAAAAAGCCGCCGTTTGACGAGCCTTCCGCACAGAGCGGACTTAAGCGCGACATTGACTACTTGAAGGGCACCGATGGTGGTGAGGCTCCTTACCGTCGGTACGAACGATCCTTAGCTTCGGTTGTGCTGAGCCGATAGGCCAATGTAGCTATGGATGGACTAGGAGCCTCACCTCTCTAGTCTGTATGATACATATTGATACATCAGCTATTCACACTAGCGGAAAGATTGCAACAGCGTGATTGCAAATTTCGAATTTTGTTCGAAAATAGCCCGGGCTTGGTCCTGGCCAAGCCGTGGGACAGCATGGCCAAGAAAGGCCAAGCCCCAGATGCCAGCTTCCCAAAAAGGATCACGAGCCGTCCTATGTCTGGGCAACCGGGCACAACAAGAGTTAAAGACAGGTCTTGAATAGATGACAATAATATGCAAAAAAATGCAAAGAAAAATGAGATAGTTATTGTAGCTGTCAATTTGATTCAGTTGCTTCTTTTCCGTGCTCGATTTTGCACTCAGAACCGGTTCTCATTCGCTTCTTTTTCTTGAGGATCATCCCACGGCCCCGACTGCCCCACACGGCTAATGCGCGCCCTTGCATCCACGTGATAAACCCCCGCCCCTCCGAGCCTATCTCATCTGGCCTAAAGCAGCAAGCGTCCTCGCCCTGGGTGGATTCCATTTACATCATCCGGCAAGATATAAAAGGCCCCATTTCCCACAATTGTTTTTCCACGACTTCCGCCATGCCCAAGGAGTACCCTGTTCTCAACAACGACCCCAAGGGCCAGCGTGTTACACACCTTTACCAGGACCGTCTCCGCCAATTCACTGACGGGGGCCATTACTCCAACCTCTATCTCGCCTCACACTTTGACTACAATCGCACCGATAAGGACATTGAAATTGTTGCCTATTCTGTTCCTGGAACCGACCGTCCGCTATTCAAAGATGCTCTCAAAGCTGCCAAGGGCAATTGGAGCCCCAAGAGCAAGGGCGACTCTTTCGGCCCGTCCTGGACCACGCACTGGTTCAAAATCAAGTTTGCCGTACCCAAAGGATGGAAGAATGTTATTTTTGACTGGCGTCTAGGCGCTGAGGGCATGCTTTATCTTGAAGACGGTACGCCAGTAGCAGCCTTTTCCGACCAAGACCGTAACGAATGGATTATCCCCAAGAACTTCTACGATGGCGCAACTCACACCATTTACATTGAAGCTGCATGTCTTGGAATTACAGGAAATGGTGGTACGATGCCTCCTAATGACAATCGCTGGTTCCGCCTCGATACAGCCGACCTTGTTGAGCCCAATCTTGAGGCGCGCAAGCTGAATATTGACTTTTGGATCCTAGGAGATGCTGCCAGAGAGCTGGATGGCAATCACTGGCAAAAACACCAAGCCAATAATCTTGGAAACAAGATTATGGACACCTGGGATGCTGAAAACCCTGAGGAATCGATCGCAAAGTGTCGTGAGATTGCAAAAGAGTTTTTGGGTCCTGATATTGACTCTAGTGATGTTTACACTGAAAACACCAAGACTGCAGACACCGTTTTTGGTATCGGAAATTGTCACATTGACACGGCCTGGTTGTGGCCTTTCGCTGAAACCCGTCGCAAAATTGCCCGTTCCTGGGTAGCTCAACTAGATCTTATTTCACGCTATCCCGAGTACAAGTTTGTCGCATCACAAGCTCAGCAGTTCAAATGGCTTCTGGAGGACCACCCTGATGTGTTCAAACGGGTGCAGCAAGCGTACAAGGATGAGTCTTTCTCGCCAATCGGAGGTACTTGGGTAGAGAATGATACCAACATGCCAACAGGAGAATCTATTGTGCGACAGTTTCTACTTGGCCAGCGATTTTTTGAAACACACTTCGGTAAGCGCTCAGAGGTGTTTTGGCTACCAGACACTTTTGGCTATTCCTCGCAAATGCCACAGCTTGCTAGACTGGCCGGCATGCCTAACTTCATGACTCAAAAGCTCAGTTGGAACAATATCAACAACTTTCCCCATAGCACTTTCAACTGGGTTGCCATTGACGGAACTCAGGTGCTGTGCCACATGCCGCCAGCAAACACCTACACAGCACAGGCTCATTTTGGTGACGTGATGCGCTCTTTGACTCAAAATAAGAGCAAGGACTCAACCTACCACAGTATGCTGGCATACGGTCATGGTGATGGTGGTGGTGGCCCTACTGCAGATATGATTGAAAAATTGCGCCGCTGCCGTGGCCTTTCCAACACTGTTCAATCAAACCTTCCCAAGGTTTCTCTTGGCAAGACGGTCAATCAGTTTTACGCAGACATTCACGATGCTACCAAAAATGGCACTGAGCTTGCGTCGTGGGTCGGTGAACTTTATCTGGAGTTCCACCGAGGTACTTACACAACCCAGGCGCTCGTGAAGAAGGATAACAGGGACTGTGAGCTGATGCTTCGCGATTTGGAGTTCTTGGCTTCTTTAGCCTCGATTTTCGGCACTGATTATGACTATCCCCTTAAAGACATCAACGATCTGTGGGAGGATGTGTGTCTATGCCAGTTTCATGATGTTTTGCCTGGCTCATGTATTGAGATGGTTTACCGTGATGAGGTTCATCCCATGCACGCCAATGTTCTCAAGACAGGGGAGAAGCTCATCAGGAAAGCATTGGCAGCACTCGATGTGGAGCCTGTGGCACGTGGTGGTACTGAGCGTGTACACCTCAACACTCTACCATGGGGTCGTTGCAGTATCGTCAGCAGCACTAGTGTTACAAATTCAGCTGATCAGGCTATCGTAATAGCAGGTGCTTCTGGCTTTGCCCGTGAGATATCTCCGCAGCAGCTTCACTCTATTATCAACGCGGACGCTCCTAAGCAGGACATTTGTGACAGCCTTTCCAGACTTGGACTCAAGCCAATTGAAAGAATGCCGACTGCATCTGTCACCGAAATTAAACCAGGCGTGTTTCTTATGAAGAATGACAAGCTGCGTGTCACCATTGAAGGTGGCCTTGTTACTTCAGTGTGGGATGTCAGTGAAAGCAGGGAGGTTTTGGCTGGTCCTGGCAACCAGCTCGTTATTTTCAAGGACACCCCATTGTCCTACCAGGCGTGGGATACTGAAGTGTTTTCTTTGGACACCAAGTTCAAGGTGGCGCCAGGCAATGTAACGATTCTGCAGAATGGCCCACTGCGGGCGACTTTGCAGGTTGAGCAGAAAATCAGTGACAAGTCTTCCGTCACTACAACAATTTCTCTTAATGCTTTTGTGCCAAATCTGGATGATGAGAGTGTGCCCAAAACTTCATACCTTGAATTTGCTTGCGAGGTGGACTGGCACGAGACTTACAAATTTTTGAAGGTTGAATTCCCAGTTGATGTCCATTCCGACTATGCATCCTACGAGACTCAGTTTGGTATCACTAAGCGTCCGACGCACTACAACACGTCCTGGGATATGGCCAAGTTTGAAGTCTGCGGCCACAAGTTTGCAGATCTCTCAGAGTATGGTTACGGAGTCTCTGTGCTGAACGATTCAAAGTATGGCTGGGCAGTCCATGGTAATACTATGCGTTTGTCCTTGCTGCGTTCCCCCAAAGCTCCTGACGCTCATGCTGATATGGGACACCACGAGTTCAGGTACGCACTGCTGCCGCATAAAGGTGGTCTCAGTTCGGATGTTGTTCGCACTGCTTACAACTTCAACCACATTATGGATGCCTACTACGTGCCATCAGAGAAAATTGCCTATGCAGACGATGTTCTTCACACTGTGACATACTCTGGCGATCGCAACATTATCATGTCCAATATCAAGCGTGGTGAGGATGACTGGGACGTGTCACTTGGTGAGCTTCCAGCGCGAAAGAAGAGCCAGGGTCAGAGTTTGGTTGTACGTCTGTACGAGTCTTTGGGTGGTCGGTCGCGTGGCTACATTGAATCCAAATCGCCCATCCGCCAGGCCTACAAATGCAACATTTTGGAGGATGATTTGGAAGAGGTTGAAATTCTTTTGGAAAAGACGTCAGACCGGGTACCGGTCGAACTGCGTCCATTTGAGGTGGCGACATACCGCCTTGTGTTTTAAATAACGAAGTTGTCGATTTAAGCTCTCTACAATATATTTTTGCTTTCTTTTTCTTTTTTTGGTGGCAGCCGTTGGAAGCGGCATGGGCTCCTGCCTAATTTGTACTTGACCATAAAGTAGAAATTGCAGTGCACGCACACTTGGCATCCTGACATGGCATTTACTTTGGAACAAGACAAGAAATTTTATGAGTTGGCCAAGGCACAGGCACTCAAGTCGTACAAGGAAGGGGGCATTCCTATTGGTGGAGCGCTAGTGAGCGCTGATGGCAAGGTTATGGCGGTGGGGCATAACAAACGCATCCAGAAGTCGTCTGCCATTCTGCACGGTGAGATGGACGTCTTAGAAAATGCCGGCCGGCTGCCGGGATCGGCCTACAAAGGTTCCACAATGTACACAACGCTCAGCCCGTGCAATATGTGCACTGGCGCCTGTATCATGTACGGCGTTAGCCGCGTGGTGATGGGTGAGAACCGGACTTTTGTCGGGGGTGAGGACTGGCTGGCGAAGAAAGGCGTGCAAGTTGTGAATCTAGACGATTTGGAGAGCTACGAGTTGCTGCAGAAGTTTATCAGGGAGAAACCACAGGACTGGAATGAGGATATCGGTAAATAGCTGTTGAAATTTCTATTTCTCAGTGGTGGGGCGCTGCCCCACCTTTTGGCTGGATGTGCCGGCGGCAGACTCACCACGGAACTGACTACCCAGACGGGCATTGCAAGCTTGTTGTGGGTGGTCTTTCCGTTAGTTGCCGCTGACAAACGGTATGACGCACAACACAGACGTAAACGGGGGCTACTCTTCAATTATTTAACAAATCAAGCAAATAAATGATATACTCTCAGTTCGCAAATGCCCGGCTCGCTATTTTTTGAGTTGTGAAACCCGCCGCTACTGACCCACCCGGACGAGGGTCTGCTGCTTGTATGCCGGAAGACGTTGTCCTTGCTGAGGGCCTCCACTAATTGGTATGGCGCTAGGCCCGGCATTGCATTGAAAGGGCGGCGTGGCAGCCATGTGAAACGACAATTTGACTACAGAATAGATAAAATTAACCCTGCCCGTGTCTGATGGTCTCTGATTTTCCAGTTTTCCTTTCAAGAGTCTCGACTCTCGGTCTCTGATCCTCCTATTCCTCCCTATCTCTGTGCCTGCTGACCCACCTACCCCCTTCCCCTTTGCGCAGCATGACGTTTTCCCAACTTCACCCTGACGGTTGGGCCGCCATAAGTCACCTGGGACACATAATCTCAACTTGCCTTGCTAACTGAAACACCAGTCGCAAACCCACCCTATCCTAATTTTTGGCAGTGGACAACAAGAAGAGTCGGATTTTCTCTATTACTTGAGCTGCCGTGCCTTTCTACTCTGCTACTGGCCCGGATCCTTCGCGCCAGCCCTCATCGCACGCTGAATCAGCATCCTTTGTGACCTCTCGTGCCAGCGTCCCAACCACGCTACTTGCTAACAGCCACTAGCCACGGCTAAGTTAGTTGCCCTTAGCCCCCGCCTCCATCGGCCCCCTCAAGCACAGCCCCCCACCCCAATAAGTGGCAAGTACCTTGAGGAGAGCATCCACACATTGCTTCAGACGTTCTTCACCTTACTGTGGTAACGATGGACACCACTCATCCTGATAACGCAGAGTCCTCTGGGGATCTTTCGGAATCTCCCATCAACGTCGTCTTTGTGCTCCGCCAGGCTCAGATGCAGGACTTCCCTTCAGTCGTCTATACCCTCGGCTCGCGTAGCCTTGGAACAGACACTTCTGAAGAATTGCCGACTGATCAGGGATCTGAAAGCAGAGCTTCACGGCTCGTGACAAACGCTGGTTTTCTCAGACACCAGTGGTCGCAGGTCATTAGCCTGCTTCACTCGTCAGAGCCAAATGAAGATATGAACCGTACAAGTGCCCGTGCAATCGACGCGCTAGAAAATGTCTCTGTCTTGTCTCTTGAGGATAAGAATTGTACTATTTGCTTTGATGATTTTGACGAGTTGGATATTGGCGAGACCAAGGTTGCTTCGGACTCAAAAGCGTCTGCAAAATCCGCTCAGGCCGACCATACGCCCAGAAAACTCCCCTGTGGCCATATTTTTGGCAACACCTGCATTCGCCAGTGGCTAGAGTCAAACACAAAATGTCCCATGTGCAGACGAAAGTTGGAAAGTCATTACGACTATTTGTGCGAAACAAACTCTCAGCATCGTTCAACAAACAGCCATCGCGATGGCTCGCTTGGACGCCCGCTGGATCCTGCGGATCCTCGCATCACTTTCATGCCTCGCACCAGCACCTCGTATTTCAATCAGTCCCAGGCACCTTTGTCGCGCCAAGATGGCAGCAGTGAGTCCTCGTCTGGTAACGACGACTCTCCTCCACTACACCCCACAGAAATCGATATGAGCATTTCCTACCGCATTATGAGAAACCCTTCAGAAAATAGATCTGAGCCATCTAGCACAGCAAGCGAAGACGGCCCATTGCAAGCTCCTCCTTCAACCAGCTCAGCAGCTCCATCACAAATCCCTGCGTCTCCTCCAGTGGCCACATCTGCTGCCCCACCTCTTGAGAGCCTGCGCCCACAAATGACTTTGCAGAATCATCTTGACCGCTTGCACGAGCAATTATCGCGAAGTCGCGCTCGACATACTGGGCCTGGTCCAACACAGTCGTTGCTGCGGCCAGCTTTGCACACCAGTCGTGCTGATGAGGCCGCTCCTCAGCCAGAAACGCCTGTCAGCGGGCAAGGGTTGGATGCTCAGCACACTCAGGAATATTATGATCTTATTCCGCTTTTGCAAGAAGAAATTTTAAGTAGGCTTCTTGATCGGCAACCAGGTCAGGATGAATTTCCTTCAAATCAGACTACATCTGAATCTTCCGATGGAACCGCAGTCCCGTCTCCTCAGGGGGTGTCTTTCACAGCTCAAATCCATCTGAATCCTTTGCCCGGTCGATTTTGGAGCGCTGATAGCTCTAATGAATCAGCAGAAACTCTGGCAAATAGTGGCACTTTCAGAGACAGCACCTCCGGATCCGTCTGGAGTGCAGAGTCCGAGACTTCTTCTACTCGGGAAGATCTTAACTCCGCTGAAAGGCAGCCTACAAATGAGTCACACCAGCCACGGCCAGTTAGTGCTGACACTGATTCGTCGTCTTCACAAGGAGAGTCCAACTCAGTCGAAAGACAGCGCACAGATACCCCAGATCAGGCACAACTAGCTATTCCAAGAGCTCCTGCTCTTATTATGCCACCTTTGGCGGCAATGCGATATCGCAATCATTTGGCAAGGTCCACTCTCCGACTTTCTGCCCATGCGCGTCGTCACCAGCTCAATAGTCTTCAGTCATTCTCTAGACACCCACTCGATGACCCTCCAACCCCACAATCTAACACATCAGAGAATTCGCAGCCCCCGCAACCAGATTCTCCCCAGTAAGGTACATAACAAGAGATGGAAAGACATGCTTGATATTTCCACTGATTTACTGCATTATGCATTATACAGCCCTAGCGCCTGGTACTTCATTATTGCTTACCAGAGCACTTACTATCTATTTACAGTATTATCTAGTGCTTTAATTCACTTAGCATTATTTTTAGAGCAAATAGCGTTCTAGACCGTCTTGGCTGTGCCGAGACGGAGTTTTGAATGCCAGCTGGCGCCGCAGAATCAAGACTAGAAAATACTCCATCATTAAATGAATTCAGGAAAGTCAGTAGATCTGCCTTCCAGTATCATGGAACGTCTGGGCAATTCCGAAACAAGGCAGATGTCACAAACAAGTGGTTCCCAGAGAAATGATAATGACATGAGTTCTAGCGACAAATCTTCACATTTAGTGTCACACATGCCAATCGATGACCTGGTGAATTCCCTTCAATCCGAAGATGACGATGAGTCTTTTGAAAGTGACGATTTAAGTTATTGTGATAAAGAATTGCCTCTGCCTGAGGAGCTGTTTTTAACAGATCCAATATCTGGGCTAAGTTGCAAAGAAGTCGAGCAGAGATACAAAAAGTATGGACCGAATGTGCTTTCAGAGGAGAAAATTAACAATTTTGCAAAGTTTCTATCCTTTTTTGTAGGGCCTGCGCAATTTGTCATGGAATTGGCCGCGATTTTAGCCGCTGGCCTGCACGACTGGATTGATTTTGGTGTTATCATTGGCCTCCTGTTGCTGAATACTGTGGTGGGATTCACACAGGAGTGGAAGGCTGGATCTGTGGTGCAGGAACTCAAAAAGACTCTGACAAATACAGCTACTGTTGTACGCAACTCAAAGATATCAGAAGTTTTGGCTCAGGAGCTACTACCAGGAGACATAATTAAGGTAGAAGAAGGTCATGTTGTTCCTGCAGATGGTAAACTATTGAGTGATGAGCCTTTGCAAGTAGACCAATCCTCTATCACTGGGGAGAGCATTGTTTCTAAGAAGATTTTCGGAGACGTTATTTACTCATCCTCGACAATCAAGCGAGGAGACGGAACACTGGTAGTGATTGGCACAGGTGATAGAACTTTTGTTGGACGCGCTGCCAAACTTGTTAGACAGGCTGATTCCAAGCCTGGACATTTCCGAGATATTTTAAACGGCATTGGATCGACGCTGCTGGTATTCGTGCTTGCTGCACTGCTAATTGTATGGATCGCAGGCTTTTATCGATCACTGCCTATTAAAACTCTTCTTTCTTACACTTTAGCAATAACCGTGTCCGGAGTTCCTGTTGGTCTTCCGGTGGTGGTGACAACCACCATGGCGGTAGGCGCTGCATACCTGGCGCAGAAACAAGCAATTGTGCAGCGCTTATCGGCTATTGAATCGCTGGCTGGCGTACAAATATTGTGTACGGATAAAACGGGTACCCTTACCAAAAACAAGTTGACCCTTGCCAAGCCCTTTACTTTCAACAATTTGCAAGAGGATAAACTCATGCTTGTCGCCTGTCTAGCCGCATCTCGTAAACTGAAAGGGCTTGATCCCATTGACAAAGCATTTTTGCAAGCTCTTATCCACTATCCCAAGGTTAAAAAAGAGCTAGATAACTACATTGTGGAGGAGTTTCATCCATTTGACCCCGTGCGCAAACTGGTGACTGCCATAGTGCGTCGACCAGACGGCAGAATGATGGAGTGCATTAAGGGTGCACCACAGTTTCTTGCTCGATATGTTACAAATGACATGAATCAACCTGTTGATGGTATTGAGCAGTATCAAGAAAAAGTAAAAGAATTCGCATCGAGCGGATACCGCTCGGTTGGAGTGGCCCGTAGAATTTCAGGAAATTCATGGAAGCTACTTGGAATTATGCCACTTCACGATCCACCTAGACATGACACACTGCGCACCGTGATGGAAGCCAAAGAGCTTGGGCTATCCATCAAGATGCTTACTGGCGATGACATTGAAATTGCGCGGGAAACGGCGTCACAGCTGCAGATGGGAACCAACATTTATAGCGCCGAAAATTTGGGTCTGGAGGATATCAATCACAAACCGACGGACCCTCAGCTACACGATTTCGTTGCTGCGGCGGATGGCTTTGCCGAAGTGTTTCCCGAGCACAAGTACAATGTGGTGGATATTTTGCAAAAGCGCGGGTATCTTGTGGCCATGACTGGAGACGGGGTAAATGATGCACCTTCATTGAAAAAAGCTAATGCCGGTATTGCAGTCGAGGGATCGACTGACGCCGCGCGGACAGCCGCCGATATTGTTTTTCTGGCACCAGGGCTTTCAGCCATCACAGAGGCTATCAAAACTTCACGGCAGATCTTCCATCGCATTAGGTCCTACGTGACTTATCGCATTGCACTTTCACTGCATTTGGAGATGTTTCTGGGTTTATGTATGGCGGTATACAACCGCAGCCTTGACATGCGCCTGGTTGTTTTCATTGCCATATTTGCCGACGTAGCGACACTGGCAGTGGCATATGACCGAGCACCGTATGACCGCCATCCAGTCAAATGGAGGCTGGGTGAGCTATGGCTTACATCTCTTCTTCTTGGCGGAGTGCTATTTGCTGGCAGCTGGGTCACTTTGACTACAATTGGGCACGGCGGCGATGGAGGCATTATTCAAAATTATGGCAATGTTGACTCGGTACTTTTTCTGGAGATTTCCCTGTCACAAAATTGGCTCATTTTTGCAACGCGCACAGAAGGACCACTGTGGACATCTTTGCCATCGTGGGAACTGACCGGAGCCGTGATACTTGTTGATGTTACTGCCACGTTGTTTTGTGTGTTTGGATGGTTTGGGGGGCCTACGTCAATATCGACAGTTGTGCGAGTATGGATTTTTTCAGTAGGAATCTTTTGCGTTTGCAGCGCTCTGATGTTCTGCATGAATCGCATTATCGACTACTTTGAAGCTGGGTTCGCCAAGACGGATGCAGGCTGGGCCAAATGCGATCGGAGGAGAATGGGCTCATGGTGATGCAGAGGGTGTCAAAGAGGGAATTTAGAAAATAAACAATTTTGTTCTGGTTATCTGAAGCCAGTCAAGCGGAGGGAGGTGGTAGCGGGCGGGGAAACATTTGTCTGCTAGTTTGAATCACATGAACAATTTGCGCGCGCTCTCCATTCGACACGCGTTCACTGGGATACGAGATGGGTCAGAGCAAATCCCCAGTTAATACAGCAGATCTATCCCAGATTATCTAGACAGCCTGGACATGCCTCAGCAGCAGAGTCTCGTGTAAATGCAGAATAGTATCAGATTCAGTCCCTGCACGTTTAGGCTAGACGCAGAGCATTGCATCGCCATTGTTGGTGACAAAAGTGGGGAGTGCCAAAAATGCGGCTTCTGTGCCTATTTCAGTTCTTTTTCAAAAGGGTTGTGGTCCATCGAGTCCTTCTTGCCCTTGTCACTCTTGGATTCCATCTTCTTTCAAATAGGTGCGGACTATCGCATGGGGCAATGCCCCGCAGTGGGGCAGTAGACGCAGCCGAGCCGGCGCACGACACGGCGCTGACAGGTTCGGGAGGTCGCCGACGCAACGCCGCTGGGTGCATGGCCAATCTCTGGCAGGCGTAATTTTGCAAAAACGCTAAATGCTGATTCCCAGGGGCGTTCATTAACAGAATGCAGGGCTGGAGCGACAGGCTCTAGTGGGGGAAGTTGGCTGCGGCTTTCTGGGCACTGCGGGCATCCAGGGGCTAGGGAGCAAGCCCTGGAGGGTCAGTGGAAGAAGAGAGAGGATCACTTCCTTTTAATACTCTCCACTAGAAAAATTGCAAGGCCATGAGAATTTGCGCCAGAACAATTTGCGCTGGCGTCGACTTGCAAAGGGTCCAAGGTTTGATTGTGGGCATCGGTTACCATGGTGATTTTCATACCCTCATCTCGGGTGCTAAAACTAGTTGCCAACCAGCGAGGCTGATTACCACGCACCACCCAGCAGGCCAGCGACAGCGGTCTTGGGTCACTATATAATTTGGAACTCAGCACCACCACCCCAACCACCAGACAGACACCGTTGCGTCCGGCTGGCTTGATTTTGCGTGTCAGTTGAGAGCACATGTCTCGGAACATTGTAGATTCACGGGATTGGGTAAGTAAACCGAACTGATCAGCTTCAAGCTGCTCTGATCTGGTGTTGGTGGCGGCTTTTATCGCTGACGATTTTTTTGGGGCCTCTAGTGGGTTTCTAGTGGCTAAGCCTGGATGCCCACTGCTAATTAGTTGCTGTGTGCCAGTGGGACGCAAGCCAGGGGTAGTTGGGGAGGTCTTTGGGGGAGCTGGTGGACATGGCAACTGGGACGAAAGCGGACGGGGCTCGTAGCCGTAGACCAGGGTGAGACATGTTGTGGCAGTGTGGAGGCCAGTGGGCTATGGGAGAGCGATCGCATGGCCGTTTGTTGGTGCTGTCCTCTTCAGGGCCTAGTCCTGCCGAGCCGGTGGCTGCCGCTTTTGGTCTTGCCAATTCTTGGACGCGAGATGGCTGCTCCAGCCTGCCCTGCGAGTGTTTCATTTTTGGCCCCATCTGGCGGAGGGGTTAGCAGCGAAAAGTCCCAGCCGGAAGCCGGGAGCGGTGGCCGAGGTGAGAGCAGGAGAAGGCATACCAGCGGCGGCTGTTTGCTCGATTTTTTTGAAAAAAGAAAGCTATGGGCTTTGGCTGGAACAATCTGCCTTTGTCTGTCTCACACTCTCCTCCCCTCGTCTCCCTTCCTCCGTTCACCCTATCCTCTCACACTGCAGCTTGCCTGCTGCAGCCCAGTACTGATGGCTTGCTGCACAGGCGACCAATGGCGGAACTATAGTGGAGCGGCTGTGCGTGCGGCCGGCTCGGCTTTGTGGCTATGATTGCGCCTGACTCTCGATAGACTTTTCTATTCTATCGACCAAATTCGGTTCTTTGTCTCTCCTCCCCTCTCTGGCCTTCTCTCTCTCCACTCCCCACTCTTCGCGCTCTCCCCTCTCTCCTCCGCTCTCCCCCCCCCCCTGCAACCTGCCCCTGCCTACCGCCACGCCCACAGCTGCACCTGGCCCCATCCTGCACACCCTTCAGACGTATCCACCGTCAGAGACCCTCCTCCGCCTCCAAAAAACTAACCCAGAACATTCATGCTCCCTTGGGCTCGATCCCAGCCTCCCGCCACCCGTACAATCTGTCGCTAGATCCCATGAGCACCCGAGTCGACAGCAGCCACGAGGCTCCTCTCGACGCAGGCCCTCCTCCCAGTACCACCTCGGCGGGCCCTTCTTTGGCCCTGCCCCACTACCCACCAGCATCCCACCTGGCCTACCAGTATCAGGACGTTTTGCACGTCCAGCCGAGTCAGCCAGCGGCGCAGCAGCATGGCCATCCAATTGGCCATACGCCAGGCCACCATCACAGCCACTCCCAGGGCCTCTCCTTCTCGTCCGGCGATCACTCTTGCATCTCGGAGCCGACCACTCCGCCAGAGTTTAGTCGACACTCGCACTCGTCGTCTGTCGCTTCCTCCATTTCGGGCTCCATCTCGGGCCAGCAGCAGCCGCTGCCTCCGTTCTATCAGCAGCAACAGCAGCAGCAACAATCGTTGGCCGGTCATGTCTTGCCCTCCAAGTCGTATTCTTTCTCTGGAGCAAACTATAACTACCACAAGCCTCAGAGCCACCACCACTCTCTTTCTTTCTCGGGTCCCTCTGGTGTTCCCTCTTCGGCTTCCCGCCCTTCTTCCCATCGCCTTTCCTCAGGCTCTCTCTTGGCAGGAGCGTCAACCAACTCATCTCCACCTCTTGCCTCTCCTACCACTGTACTATCTTCTCACCAGCAATCTGGCTCCGGCCCGGCAGGCTCCGGCATGGGCCCTCTACCCTCCAGTAACAAGCGCTCGTCCTCTTTCTCCAAATATCCCATGAGTTATGTCGACGATCTGGCTCGCCTCCAGCTCTCAGACTATGATGCCGGTGCTGATCTGGAGAGCTCTGACCCTTTTGCGTCCACAGGGCTTCAGCTGACGCCAGGAACTTCTTTTGCCGCTGTCCCTCGTACCTCTCCCAAGGCGCAGATTCTTCAAGCTGACACTACGGACGACAAGTTTCCAATTCTTGTTAGAAGAGAGTCGTATGCTTCCGGCGCTGTGCCGCCCGCGCAGCAGCAGCAGCAGCAACAGCAGCAACAGCAGCAGCAACAGCAACAGCAGATGCGCTCGTATTTTGACTCCGACTCGCCACATTGCGATGATGGCGCTCAGGCTTGGTCTCGCACAGGACGTGTGCCATCCAGCCCTCAGCTGTCGGTGGACTTTCGAAAGCATCAGCAGCTCCTTGGATCACAGGGTGGACAAGGAACTTCCTCACAGTCTCTTCCTCAGGCGCCTCACATTGGAGCCGTCTCCGCTGTAGCGGACTATGAATCGTACCACTCTCCTTCCTCCCTCCCTTCCTCGCACGTGCAGCCGCCGTTGCCGGAATCTCGCCGTCCGCATCTCACTCAGCGTTCTTCCAAAGACGACGCACCCTCGAACCAGTTTTCTCTCTCGTCCGGGTCCTCGACTTCGACGTCGGGAAGTACGTCGCAGAAGCCGGATTCGTCTCCTCAGCAAAAGTCGTCCAACCGCCACAAGAACCGCCACTCGTCAAAGCGGTCTGACGATTCTGCTCAGTTTGCTAACTTTGACTTGGAGTCCATGGCAGCCGACATTTATCCCTTGTGTAAGGATCAGCACGGATGCCGCTTTTTACAGCGCAAGCTGGAGGAGAATGATCCCAAAATCATCAAGATTATTTTTGAGGCAACGTGCAAGCATGTTGTAGAGCTCATGACTGATCCATTTGGCAACTATTTGTGCCAAAAGCTTCTAGAGTACGCCACGGCAGACCAGCGCACGCAGCTTGTCCAAACTGCGGCGCCAGACCTTGTAAAAATAGCCATGAATCAGCATGGCACTCGCGCTCTGCAGAAGATGATTGAGTACATCAGCACAGAAGAGCAAGTCCGGGCGGTTGTGGATGCTCTTCGAGCTAATGTCGTTACGCTTATTCAAGACCTGAATGGCAACCATGTCGTACAAAAATGCCTGAACAAACTTTCTCATGAAGGCTCTCAGTTTATCTTTAATGCTGTGTGTCGCAATTGCGTTGTCGTTGGCACGCACCGCCATGGCTGCTGTGTTCTTCAACGCTGCATTGATCATGCGTCGGAGGCTCAGCGTAAGCAGCTGGTCAATGTCATCATCAAGAATGCCAATACGCTGGTGCAGGACCCGTTCGGCAATTATGTGACACAGTATGTTCTTGATTTGAACCGACCGGACCTGAGTGAGCCTCTCATTTTTCAGTTTGTTGGCTCTGTTTGTGCCTTGTCAATGCAGAAGTTCAGCTCCAATGCGATTGAAAAGTGTCTCCGCATTACGACTCCGGCTACACGCAAGATTATGGTTACTGAGCTGATTGAGTCGCCAGATTTGGACCGCATTTTGCGTGATCAGTTTGGAAATTATGTTGTACAGACGGCGTTGGACTATGCGGATCCCGTTACTCGGCAGGCCCTTGTGGACCGCATCAGGCCAATCTTGCCGTCGCTGCGCAACACCAACTATAGTCGCCGCATCCAGTCCAAGCTGGCTGCGCCGACCGCCAACAACACGAACCCGCATGCCGTGGCTGCGCAGTCACCGTATGCGGGTGCTGAGGGGCTGTTGCCTGTTGGAGGTCTGCCAATGGCAGCCGGTCAGCACGCTCATCATCAGCCGCCTTCTGTGGGTTTGATGAGCGCTGGCGGTAACGGCCAGGGTTCTCTGGAGTGGCAGCCAAATTATGGCATGTACTAGCGCTTGCGGCTCCTTGTTGTTTTTCATTATCAATTATTGCATTTTATATATATTGTTCTGTAGAAAAGTGAACAGTCTGAGTAAGTGGGTCAGTGAAGGGACTCAAGGTGAGGTTTTGCATGATTATCCGGTATCTGAAAGCTATACCCATCTTGCTTAGCTGTTATGCTGCCATGAACTTTTTTTCAACATCAACTCTCTCGCTTCCACTGCCCTCAGTATCTCCACTAAAACCAACCAGGTCCCAACTAATTCTACTGACCCACAACTACAAGATGGGCGCTGACGGCGGCTTCATTCCGGAACGTCGTGACCTCGTAAAAACCAAAAGTACGAACAAGTCCGAGTTTCTGAACTCTGCAGAACTCAAATCCCATTACGTCTGGACCCAATGTGCCCTGTCGGGCCGCTCTCTGGACGCCTCAAACATTGTGTCCGACTGGCTAGGCAGACTCTATGATCGCGAGATGCTTCTGGAAGCTCTTGTAGACAAAAGAGCTCCAGTCCAATCACTGCGAGATATTGTTTCCCTTAAAATAAAGACAAATGCCGATGGGTCCTGGCGCTGCTTTCTGTCGGACAAGATCATCAGCACCGGCCCAGCCTCCTATATTGCACAGTGTGGGCACGTTTTCTCAACCTCAGCAATCTCGGGATTTACATCATTGACATGTCCGGTGTGCGAGGTTTCCTACTCGCTGTCTGATGTTATTGGCATCAACTTGGATGATACATCGCGGCTCGAGAAGCGTAAAGCGGAGTACCAGGCAAAGGGGCTGGGTCACAATTCAAAGGCACTGAAAAAAAAAAAGAAGGAGAAGAAGGAAAGGGATGTGGATGCAGCAGAGCCTCTGAGCTTAGATTCAGGCAAGATCAAAAAGACTGAGAAGAGAAAAAAGGCGGCGTTGAGCTAGGGTGATTTCGGTGCCATCTGATCTGGTAACGCCACAACTCTGGAGCACTTAGCTGAATCCACTTTGAAAAACTATTGGTCGAAGCTGAGAGTAATACAAGCCTCAGAAAACGCAAACCCTTTTCCAGACACTTTCAAACAAGTTGCTCCCTCCCCGCAAAGTATCTTGCGCAAGTCTACGGAAAAGTTGATTCATTATGATATCTGGCTATTTACAAACTCAGGGAGACTATTTTTCAGCAGGAGACGATGATTCTTCTGGCTGCGAAGTAGTAGCCTGCGACACACTGGGCGGTGGAGCAATGCTCTTGTTTCTATTGGCCCAGAGGGTCATGGTGAGGCCGCTGCAAATGTAGACTGGGTTAGTGGCATTTCGAGAAAATGACAAGATGATACTTACGCGAACCTCCGATAATGCCAAGCACAGTCAGTCTGTGGGCGGCGTCAAGCGCCTGAACGTACCAAGGTCTTCCGTACATGATGATGAGAGAGGAGTTGCTGCCAGAATTTTGTGGTGTGAGAAAGTTGTATTTATTATTGTTAGTATTATGTGTGATTGTTGTGGGGCAGTGCCCCACATTTTTTCTCATTATTTCGGCCGTAGACTGGAAGTATCTCTGTGAAGGACCACTACCGGCCAGGTCATGGGCTATTCCGCTTTATGATGTACTCAATGCTCAAATGATCTTATAATAATACCATTACTACTTACTACCTACCTAAAGCTCGGTACGAGCGTAACTCCTGAGCTGCTGGTACCACAGCTTCAGCTTAGCGATAAGAAGCTCGAATCTGGCCAGGAAAACACTACCATACGAATTTAAATTGTTGGCCGCAGTGGAACCATAGTCCTGGACCACGCCAGCAAAGTTAGCCGTGGCATCGTAGGCATTGGAGGCAAAGTCACTCAGAAGACCCATGGACTGTTGGTAGTTCTCACGGGCCGAGGCTACGAGCTCGGAGTGCTGGACATTGTCGGAGACCTTTGCGCCAAAGCTCTCCAGGTACTCACGAAGCTCAAGGTCGGACCAGGTGTCGAAAGAGGTCTGCTTGATTTTAGCATAAGTCTGCTGCAACGACTTCTTCACATTGGCGTAGGCCTTAGCGCCGCCAGCCTGGGCTTCGTTTGTGTAAGCCACGGCTTCAGCGACGAGCTGCTGGCGAGTACCCTCGGCCTGGCGGCCCTGGGACTTAAGCCAGTCCTTGATGTCGTCAGCAGACCAGCCCTCAAAGTTCCACGAGCCCAGGCGCGAGACCTGCTTGTTGTAGTTGGCCTTGGCAGCCTCTACGTAGGCCTTGTGGTCGAATTTTTTGGGCACAGGGATCTCGCGGGCGTCAATGAAGGCCTTGAGGCGCGAGTCGGACCAGGCGTCAACAGCCTTCTCAAACGCCTCCTGCGAGGCCGACTGCGTCTTCTCCTGCGCAGCGATCACGTGCTGCGGCAGGTCATCGAAAATGGCCTGCGACACCTTGTCTTTGGCCTTGTCGCTCGACTCGAGCACAGCCGCAAGGTCGTCCTGGAGCTGGCTCCGGTACTCGCTGACCAGCTCACCCGCATTCTTGGGTTTGCTGCCCACATCGATGGAGTGGGCCTTGGCCCAGGCCTTCCAGTCGGAGAGGACATTGCTCTTGGCCCAGGCCTCCAGCTTGGCGTCTGGGAGGGAGTCCACCAGTTGGCGGACATTCTCGTAGGTCACGTCACGTGCATGCTCAGCGGCTTTGGCGGCATCGGGGAGAGCGGCAGCCGACAGCGCGCCGGCGAGGGCAACGGCAATCAATTGAAGTCTCATGATGGGGTTGAGGGTAAGTTTGCGATGACGGGCGCCAGCGCGGCTGGCCAGTTATATAGTGTGGGCCCTTGCGCAATAGCAACTATTGGTTGGGGGGGCAAGCAAGCACCACCCCAGAGAGGGCGTGCCGCAATCCGGGGCAGGCGTGACATGTGAGATGGGCTGAGGCGTTAGAATGAAATCAACAGACGGGAGCAATTAGGGGGCGGGGCGCTGCCAACCTGTGGGGGAGGAGGGGGAGAGTCTAGGAAAAATGACGAGTCATGTGTCGAGGTTTCCTAGACAGGTGCGAGTCATTTGCCAGATTTCCAGAGACGTGCTGGTGCCTGAGCGCCACATCGGTACGCATCCGGCTTGGCGGGGCCAATTTCCACGCCACCTGCCTCCGAGGCTGTGGTTTGCTGACGTTGGGCAGGCAATTGGCACGTGCCTCATCTGGTCCGGTCCAGCCCCACAGTGGCAAGCATGAGCAGCCATTGCCAGTGCCCGGCATGTGAGCGGCAATCCCAGCCACCAGCTGCCCGCCGTCGCGGGCAATTCAATCGTGGGCAAGCCAATCGCGGGGCAATGCCCCAATGAGATGCGAAACGGCGCACCATGCGATCCGCATCTGCGGATGTTTTGTAAGTGAAAACTCACAGCCAAATGCGTTGGTGGGGGGTGGAGGGCATCCCCATCCACAATGACAACTAACATCGCCAATTGACAGCCAATTTGTGTCTTTCGTGTCACATCCCGAACCCAATTTTTTTTCCTTTGTCACTCTCCCCAGAAATTCCCAGGACCAATTTGAATTTCCTGGGCCTTCTCACAAGCCGCTTGTGGCTGGAAGTACTGGGACATGGCCCTGCAACTAAAATTCCTGTGAAATTTTCCACCTGCAAGCCAACACACAATGTCGCTCAGCGGAGGATTTGGCCCTTACGGCGGCAACAGCCAACCACTGCCCTCTTCATACTCAGAAATGACGCCTGAACAACAGGCGCAGGCCGGTGCCCAGGCCATGATGGCCTTCATGGTGTCATGTCCCGGCAAGTCGGTGTTTGCCGGCGTCTCTGGCTTTGGTCTCGGTGCCCTGTTTGGCTTGTTCATGTCGTCCATGGCATACGATAACCCGCTTGCATCTTCCCCGATGGCCAATCAGCAGCTCAACGACATGCCCTTTCGCCAGCAGATGAAGGTGCAGTTCAGCGATATGGCCAAGCGGTCGTATTCCACCGCCAAGAACTTTGGCTTTATCGGCTTCATTTTCTCGGGCACTGAGTGCTGCGTCGAGTCGCTGCGTGCCAAAAATGATCTGTGGAATGGAGGCATTGCCGGATGTCTGACTGGCGGCGGTCTGGCCGTCAAGTCCGGTCCGCAGGCTGCTCTTGCCGGCTGTGCAGCGTTTGCCGCCTTTTCGACGGCAATTGACATGTATATGCGTTCCGACGCCAAGGCTCCTCCGTCAACCGATGAGGACGAGTAGCTCGGTAGAGCTCGAGACTAATTTATTGTACATAGTTTGAATGCATCTGATCTAGGGTGAAGCGAGTGCAGTGTTCTGAGCTCGCAGTGACAGGTTTGTGTGAAGAGACGAGCTAGATTCCGTCTGGAAAATGATGGCTTACATTTGAGCTTTGAAAACGACGGGTTACTTTTGTTCTTGAAAGCTACAGATCATTTTGCGCACTTGCAAACTGGCATGGCTTTTTGTGCTTGAATTACAGGTCACTTTTGTGCTTGAGTTACAGGTCACTTTTGTGCTCAATCGACAGGTCACAATAGCCGTGACCCGATTTTTGGCTAGGGCAGCAGAAATACCAATAGGCAAATAATGCCAATACAAGCGAGAATACTGGATAGTGCAAATACCCCTATCCCACTTAGGTTCGAAATCCTATCCCCTTCGAACCTCCCACCCACATCTCATCTACCCCTCCACTCTTCGCGCTCTCCCAGCTAACCCAGCCCAAACTTGTCCCAACCAATTCTCCTTTACCAAATTCACTTTGGCAATGCAGTCGCGATACTCCGAACCGTACAATCGGAACCGCACTTCCCTACCAGGGAGTACGACATTCTCTTCGTATAGTCCCTCGGCCTCTCCTTTGAATGGTTCTGCTCCGGCCACCTCGGCCCCGGGCGCTGTCTCCAACACTATGCCCATTCCCGTCATGACGCCTGCGAACAGCATACAGGCTCTCCAAAGCCTCTACTACCGCACCTCGCGCAATGTCCAGCCGCAGGGTGCTTTTGCTCATGGCTCTATAGCCTCTTACGGTCAGGGCGCGCTTGGTGTTGATCTCCGAGACCGCATTCTCATGTCGCTCGCGTCAGGCATCCCCGACGACTATAAATGGGCCATTCACTCGCTCGTGCATGTCTCTCACACACGGCCGGACTGGTTTCCGCTCAAGCAGAACCAGGCCACTCTTGACAAACTGCTGGATGCTGTGCTCAAGAGCCCGCTCGTGGCGCCCAGTCAAAGTTTGCCAACGTTTGATAACACCATGAAGGTCATGGAGGACTCGTCCCTGGCGCTGGAGATCGTGCTAATTATCCGCAACACCGCTCTTGACCCGGAAAACGGACAGCTTTTGAGTGTCAGTCCGAAATGCCGCGAGTTTGTCATCTCGGGTCTGTCTTTACCCATCCGCAACGCCGAGTTTTCGGCTTACTGCATTGATATTGCTGAGGCCATCTCTATCCACATCACTCCGCAGTCCGAAGATGACCCTCTCTTTGTGGCCCTCGTTGGCGCTGTCTCCTCTACCGAGGACCGTGCCACGCTGGTGTCTGCCCTCCGCTCTGTCGCCAAGCTCGTCATTCGCGACAAAGCAAACCTACTCAAGGCAACACTTTCCATCGAGGCACTCCGCCGCATTGTAAATTACCTGCTCCTTGAGGATGACGAACTTGTCGGCGCTACGCTCGACCTTATTTATCAGTACACTGCGCATTCGGAGAACGTTGACACGCTGCTTGAAGACCCGGAAATATCTCGCATTCTGCCCTCTCAGGTAGTTCGGCTGCTCACCAGCAAAATCGAGGACTCACCGCAAGACTATATTCGGCTGCCTCGTCGCACAAAGAAGCCCGTACCCACGAAGCCTCCTATCCTCTCAGACTCGATAATCCAGGAACTTCTCGCGTTCAAGGATGCGAAGGAAAGGGCCACATACTGGATTCGCTCGTCATATGAGGAAGACGAAGACGGCGAAGTCACTCAAATCTCGCTCTGGAAGGCATACGAAGAGCAGTTCCGTAAGGCCTACGAAAATCAGGATCAGGGCTCAGAGTCCAACAAAAACCTTCTCCCTGCTGTTGAGTTTATCAAAAATGTCACCAACGCGGTTAAAAGCTCGTCCGCTATGCTTGTCCCACTTGCAGATGGCACCAAAAAGTTCATCATCAAGGGCATTTCTCCGCGCGAACACGCCATTGCCCCGTCGGAGCTCAACGCCCCTAAAAAGCAATCGAACGATAAAGGCAAGGAACCTGCAAGCTTTTCCGTTTCAGCTGCTCTTGTCCTACAAAATGTTGCCCAAACACCGCTGGGAAAGGCCGATCTCTGTGCTTACGTTCCGTCACTCATCCAAGCCTCTATCAAGAACAAGCTTTTACCAATGCAAATTCACCAGCTGCTAACCCAGCTAGAGGCCAATAAGCACGAAGGTGCCTAGCATCATTCAATAGACGAGCCTGGGTGTACCTAAATATAGCCCTTGTAATTTTAATGCCAATAATGATAGCGAGAACCAAAACTAAAGCCTGCAATTAGCGGAAGCAAGCCACAATGCGTATCAACAATTGTTTAAACGATATTAATTAAATCACTTTTGTATATAAATAAATAAGCTAGGCTCGAATACGATCGAGCCTCTGCGCGTACTGCCGGAAAATGCTTTCCAGAAGCAGGTCACCACTTGCAGGCTTTGCCTTGATGAGCGATTCAACTTTAGCCAGCACAGGTTCAGGATATGAAAAGGTTCGCATCATTGCAATTGTCTCATGCGCTTTCACAATGTCTCCATTGTACAAGTAAGCTCGTACAATGGCCTCAAATGTCGATGGTTCGGCCAGCCCCATCTGAATCGTGTGCTCAAAAAATGCAACAGACTTGGACACGTCAACAGGGGCCCAGCCGCGAATGAGAATGTTAGCCATGTAGGCGCTAACATATACGCCGTACTTCATCATCTCTTGAAAGACCTGGCCCGTCTCTTGAACTGCTCCATTGACAACGTAGGATTCAAGGACAGCCTGGAAAATGTTTTCGTCTGGACGAACACGACCGCCAAAAGTCAGTTCGCTATAAAAGTCCTTAACAGACTGCAAGTCACGAAGTGAAACGCCACGGCAGAAAATAAGCGCGGCATACTGCTGCGTTGTGATAGCAGCACCATCCTTGACAGCAGTCGCTAGCACACTATCGGCTTTGGCAATATCAATCGGCTCGATTGTACCGTAAAGGTCAATCAGCAGCTTGTAAGTGTGAGCGGATGGCTTCACATTTGTCTTTCTCATCCTCTCGTAAATTTTCTCAGCACTCTCGCGATCGCTGTTCGCGTGAATATAATGTTGGAGCATAGCGTTGTATGGTGCAACCTTTGGCACATAATCTGTAGCAGCTTCCATCTCAGCAAAGAGCATTTCGGCGTTCTCAGTATCCCCAGAACGGCAGCACGCCTGAACCAGAGTGCCGTATGTGATGCTACTCTTCGGTGTTCCAGTAGCTCCCATTTCGTTAAAATAAGTCATTGCCTCTTTGAGTCGACGAGCTTTAGAAAGCTTGCCCAGCAGAGCGTTGTATAGCAAAGTATTGGGTTGGACACCGAAAACTCGAGACTCCTCAAAGAGCGATACTGCTAAGCTTGCCTCGTCATGAGACAAATGGGTGGGAATGTGGGCAATGAGAGCGCCATAACCATTAGAATCCGGGTAGCTGCCCATCTCAATCAGAGATGAGTGTGCCCGCTGCGCCAGAGAATAGTCAAGTTCAGCGGCATTACGAACGACAGCACGGTGGATTTCAATCCAAGCCTGCCATGCCTGGATAGAGCTAGCGGGGTGTGGTAGCATCGCCAACGCTCTCTCGTAGGATTGATTCATGTACTGAGCGTTGCGGTGAAAAGATGCGCCATCAATGAGAGCCAGAATTGCACGTGGGTCAACTGGCGACTGAGTGGCAAACAGAACGTCTAGCCTGTCAAGGGCCTCTGCAATTCCAGATGGAGAACGAGCAAGTCCAATGATTGCATTAGACGCCGCAGCATCAAAAACAAGGTCCTGGCTGGACATCGTAGGACCAGGTTGTTCAACAAACTCGGGCATGGACACGCCCAATGCCTCAGCACACATTTCAAGTTGCGACACATCGCCAATCTGTTTGGAAAGTGCTGTAGCGGCAAGCACTGGGAAGTATTCAGTCATTTGAATAACAAGATCGGGAGACATTGTGAGTCCGCCAAGCGAAGAGCGCGATCCAGAAAGCCAAGAGTAGTGGAGCTCGATAACACGATTGAGTGAGATTCTGTCTAATGCATCTGGGTCCGACTGCCAAATTGGTCCTGCCAGTCGGTCAAAGACTGAGAGCCCATACTTGGTGGAAGCCAAGGCTATGCATGCCTGAGCCGAAAGAAGTTTTTTCTCTGCCAAAAGATCCACAACACTCTCTGTAACCTCCTGGCCAAACTCAACGAGCTTAGCACATTGGGCTCCAAATACGTTGACAGCAAACTCAACGTCAGGTGCCGGACCGGACACAATGCGGGTAATCACAGCCAGCAGCGTGGAGGCGTCCCAGACACCGCCACGAATGTGACTTTCCTTTATGAGTTTGGCAAGCATCTCGTCATTTCCAAGACGGACAGCCAGGGCGATAAAGTCACTGCGAGCGTCGTTAAGCATAGGGTCCACTGTTGCATCTGAGCGCGAAGCAAGGTAGTCAAAAACGCGGTTTGCGAGATCCAGGTTGGAAGACGTGGTGGCCAAAGTCAAGAGATCAGCGACGGAACGCACAGAAGCAGTGACGAGCTTTTGTTGGTTGGGTGACGACTCAAATTTTGTGACCCAAGACCAGGCTCGCTCAGCATCACCTACTCTGACAAATCCACTGACGGCAGCGTCCATAATCTTTTGAAGGCAATCTTTGCGGTTCAGGAGCAAGTCTGACCGCTCGGAAAGAAGCTTGTCAATAAAGGCAACAGCGCCAGCGGCGTCGCCAGACAGGAAGTATGCTGAGATTAGAGCTGCATAAACTTGAAACTCTTGTACAGGATCATTGGAACCTGAGACCACCACTTTCTGGGAAAAGATATTGTAAGCAGAAAGGGCGCTCTTCATGTCACCCAGCATGCCAAAACCGAGAATGAGGTTAGCTGCCGTTTCGGCCGAGGTCATTTGAAGCTTCCACTCAAACTGGGTGAGCAGCCAGGGGATGCGATCAACGCGGGACAGGGCGACAGAGCAAGCCAAGATCTTGGAGAAGAGCGCTGGCTTGAAGTCACGCGGACCAGCGGCCGTGCTGGCTGCGAGTAGATCGTAAGCAACCCCGAGGTAGCCATAGGCCTGGTTCTGGGCATCGAGCTGGGACTGTACAGCGGGTAGGAGCGTGGAGTGGCGGGCAGCGACCCCACGGAAGAGCGCTGGCGTTTGCGAGACAGCCAGGGCGTGGTTAGCAGCCCCGACAAGCGCCTTGATCATGATGGTATAGGTTTTGGTATTGGGGCGGGTGCCAGCCAGCATCATAGCGCCGTACACGTCGACGAGGCTGTCGAGCTGATGGAGCTCGTTCGCAGGAGATGCTGCGAGGTGGGCAGCGGACTTGAGTACCTGATTGTAGGTTTCGGTAGAGGCCGAGTCCAGGGAGCGGTACAGGTCAAGGATTTTTGCGTGCCGATCGGGGTCCTCCGTTGCCGCGAGGTTACGGATCTCTGATTCCAGCGACGACACGAGAGGCTCCTCGAGAGATTTGGACGGGGCAGGAGAAGGCACTTCGCTGACGGCATCGATCCAGTCGGAGACATCAGAGGCGGTGATGGAGTCGCTGACCAGCAGGTCCTCGCCAGATTCGAGAAGAGCCTGTTTGTGAGCTGCCGAGAGCTCGAGATCAGAGAGGTACGGCTGGTAGTCGCCGAGACCCTCGTCTAGATCTGCCACAAGGACGCTCTCGTCATTCTGGTCTGCCAGAATGACTGGATCAGCGCCTGTCAGCGGCTTGTGGTCAGCTGGATCGGCTGGATCGGCCGACTCCGGATCGGCGACGCGGATGCCAGGGTTGGCCGTCGTGGAGAAGCGACGAACACGGAGACTGCTGGCAGAGCGCTCGGCATCACGCGCCACCACAGCGCCGGCAGCAGCCCGCGCGCGACGCTCGACGGGGTTTCTGTCGTCGTCAAGCGCCGACAACGGCATGACGGTCGGCTGGGCCGACCCCGACAGCGCAGCGTACTGCTCACTCGCATCAAAGTAGTGGGAGCCGCTGTTTCGGCCAAACCCGTTGTCGGAGCGGGTGGCTACCTGCTGCTGCTGCTTGTTGTAGTGGCTGGTGGAGACGAAGAAGGCCGGCTGTGACGAGTTGGACGAGGCCCAGAGCGTTTTAGCCAGCCCCGCGTGGCGCGAGAGGTTGGCGAACGTGGCCTTGAACATGATGCATAAGATCCCAGGGGCGGGATTGGGGGAAGGAGGGCGCTTTGTCGCTTGTTGTCGCTCTTTTTGTCGGACTAATGGAGGCCGTTGAGGTGGGGATGGCTGGGTTTTTATGTCCGCTTCTTTTGGGTGAGGTCGGGGAGGTTTGGGAGGTCTGTGGAAGCCGGGCTATGGAAGCGGGTCTGGGAAGTAAGTAAGAAAAGAAGGAGAGTGTGAGGATGAGGAGGAGAGAAAGGGCTAGGGATGGAAAGGAGGAAGAGATTCAAGTCAGGGAAGAAAAGAAGAGAAGTACTGACGAGATTCCCTGAAATTTTCTCCCTCCTGAGCCCCCTCTCAGCTTTCAAGCCTTCCAGCTGTCCGTCCTGTACGTTCCTGCGGGCGGGTTTAGTGGCTCCCGTTTTAGCCTTGCCCGTGTGCCAGCGTTCCGAGACGACCCCGACACGGAGTCCCGCCAGGAAGGTAGGTTTGCTTGGCTGGCACTATTTCACCACTGGAGTCATTTTCTTTTGCCAGATCCCAGTATTTGTGCTTCTTTAACTGAGCACCTTCTCGTACTGCTTCGCTCGCTGCCCCTCGTCCTCCAAAGCGTCGAGAGTTGGATTGCTCTCGGGTGCCATCGGCTTCGCGCAGCCCCATGCAAGGCGCCTTCCACATTGAGTCCGACCCGACCCTACGGGCACGCTCGGAAGCGCGGTGCCGGGCCACTGGGACTTCCCCAGTTTGTGACTGTTTTGACTGATTTAGCCCTACGCGCGCGCAGCACAGGGCGCGGGCCGGCCCGTTGCCAGGCAAACAGACAACCGCTACAAAGAAATTCAAACAACAGCAGCATTTGTGTTTGTCTGTGCTACCTCCACCACCCTCCGTTCGTCCGCCCGCGACTCCCCGTTATCACTAGTTTGCCACCCCTCCCGGCGTCCTCCCCCAAGGCCCTGTGACGGCTGGCCTCCCCACACTGCATGCACAGCTGCAGACCGCGTACCCTGTAGCCCATTATTGCAGCTGTACCTGCCAAAACAAGCGGCCCAATTGGCTCGGTCCCTGCCTGCGCTCCTTGTTCGGCACCCTAACCCGGTGGCGCTGCCGCCGCCGCCACCCAGCGCCACCATCAGCGCCCTGCGTTGCCCATGCACAACTGGCGGTAATCCCGCCGTCCAGTTTCCCAATCGGCCCAATCATGGCTCTGCAGTAAATCGAAGAGCATTGCCCCGTGATCGAACTGTTGGCAGCAGCGCAGTGACAAAAGTACCTGACCGGAATGATGGTTCGCCCTGAGATCTATTTCTGAGCCCGGGCATGCCTCTGGTGGCCAGGGCTCCGTCCCCTTTTTGTATCCTTCGGTGCTCGCTGCATCGCGACCAGAAATTTCACTAGTTGTGCGGCTGTGTCGCACGATCCAGCTCTCAGCACTGGGGGGCAGCGGGCGCGGAACATGAGCATTGCGGGGTCCAGCGCCAGTTGTTTGTCCGGAGGCCAATTCGGGGTTTTTTGCGATCGAACTGAGCATGCATTCTGATGGCCGGGGCTCCGCCCCTTGAATCCCTCGGTGCCCGCTGCGCGCGGCTTGAAATTCCAGCGATTGTGCGGCTATGCCGCGCTCTAGCAATGGGGATAGCGAGAGGGCACCTATTGGCCGCAGTTAGACTAGAAAGTTCATTAATGCATTAGTGTTGTCGAGGCTAGCTGGGGTGCTGGAAAGCCAGCAGCACCTGGACGTGACGGGAATAAATATCTAGCGACTCCTTGAGAATGAGAGCCATGATGATCCAGAAGGCCCAGTTGAGGAGGGACAGGAGGAGGCTTTTGGCTTGGGGTTGCGGCGCAGGTGGCGCAGGCTGTGGCGCGGACGCGGGCTGTGGCGTCTGGGGGCGCGTGGTGGGCGCTTCGTCGGTCTCAATGCCGTCCTGCTGCATGAGGCGGCGTTGCAGACGCGCTTGGAGGGCAACGCGCTCCTCCAGCACCTTTATGGCCTTGTGGATCATCTTCTGGTCGGCCTCAAGCGCCTTGTACTCGCGGCGGCGGCGCTCGTCGGGCGAAAGCGGCTCGAGGTCTGCGACGAGGGAGGAGGCAGCCGAGGCCGAGGACGCTGTGCGGTGCGGTGAAAGGCGCGGCCGCTGGCGTGTTTTGAAACTACCGAGGCTGCTGCGAGCGTGCGTCGGCGACGATCCCGGCGATGTCGATGGGGATGACAGGTCAGCTGCAAGCAGGTCATCAGCCTCGTCTGTGTATGAACGGCGGTGCAGCTGGTGGGGGCGCGTCGGCGATGGCGGGCTGCCAAAGGCCGAGAGAGGTGCGAGTTTTTGGGAGCGGAAAAGGGACGGGAGATGAGGCTCTGGCGAGCCGTTGGCATTGATCGGTGGCAGCGCCAGGTCGGCGCTGCTGGTCCTGCTGCCGCTGCCGATGCCACCGCTGCCACCGCTACCGCCACTGCGTGTGCCAGCAGCGCTTGGCGAGCGATGGATGGGAATAATTGGCCGGATTCGCGGCCCCGTCGGCTCACTCCCTAGCGACGCGACGCGCTGGTGCACGCCACGCTCGTCCTGCGGCGCCGGCGGTGCCGCAGCCGGGGGCAGTGCCCCAATCCCAGCCATCTTTGACAGCTCCTCATAGTCCCTGCTCATATCAAAGTCGTCCTGCGCGTCAAACACGCCTTCAAAGGCGCTGGCGGCACCCTGCCGCTCCCGCTCCCGCTCCCGCTCCCGCTCCCGCTCCCGCTCAAAGTCAGGCTCCGCCGACACTGGCCGGCTCTCGGTCCCTCTTATTCCGCCCAGCTTGTTCCGCCCCGTGCTCAGCGTCGTGAATGACCCCGCAGTTGTCGTCATTCGCACGGCTTCTGGACACTAATGGCTGCTGTCGTCAAGATGGAGACTTTTTGGCGCTACGCGTTGGGAATAAACAGTTCGACATGTTCGTGGGGCGCTGCCCCGCCGGACTCCCACCTCTGGACTCCCCAAGATAGTCGGGCTGTCCACATCAGATGGTGGGGCACTGGGCATGCCTCCGACGGCCAGAGTTCCTCCCTTAGATACCTCACTGCTCGCGGGCCCGATGATCGGTTATCGTCGAGCATTCATCGGCGAGCATTCATCGGCGTTCGGCAGTGAAGCGCGGAGCGCAGAGCATGGGCACTGTGGGGTTCAGGGGGTTGCGCCCCTGGGCAGAGTCGAAGGACGGCACGCCAGATTTCTCCTCCACCTCCAAAATGTGACTTTCGCCCAACATCCCAGTTGTTTTCTGTCAAAGCGTGTGCATGCCGCCAAAAAACCCCGCATGCACCGGCTGGAAGCCCTGCTGCAGGTGGCTGCTTGGCTCGGTTATTCTTCCACCTCTCGTAAGCCACGCACGGCTGTGCAAACGAGCCCGGAGACTTGAAGAACCAAAAGGATTCCGCACTTGAAGTAGACAGGAACGAAACTTTGGTCCAGTACTTCTGTGGCCCAATGGGCTGCCACATTTTCTTACCTCTCCAAGACACCAATCGCTACCTCATCTCTGGTCAGCATTTGTTGACGATTATCTAAAACTGCATAGTCGATTATCTAAAACAAGGCAGCAGGGCGGCCCCGCAGGCGTGACAGGGGACTATTTAAAGCCCGGCGTGCCTGGCGATGCTGGGCACTCATCTACTAATGCCTCACTCTGTGCTAGTTATCGCCGGCAGTGTTCGAGCCAACCGCGTTGGCCTTCGCATTGCCCAGTACGTCACAGACCTGGCCAAAAAGGCGTCCCCGGACACCTCGTTTGAGCTGGTGGACCTGAAGGACTGGAAACTGCCGTTCGACGACGAGCCTTACATGCCGGGCTCGGGCAAGTACACGCAACCGCACACAATTAAATGGGCCGAAAAGATTCGCTCGGCCAACGGCTTCATGTTCGTAGCGCCGGAGTACAATGGCGGCTACTCGCCGGCGCTTAAAAACGCTGTCGATCACGTGTTCGCCGAGTGGAGCGGCAAGCCCGCTGTGGTCGTGACCTACGGCGGCCGCTTTTCGCAGGGTGGCTCCCGCTCAAACGAATCGTTCCGCTTCGTTCTGACCCAGCTCAAAATGCGCCTCGTCGACACCCATCCGGCCATGCCGCTGCCCAAGGCGGCCTTCTCGAACCCGTCCGAGGTTGAGCCCTCAGACTTTGCCGACCACCACGAAGAGCTCAACAAGGCTTTCAAGGAGCTGGAGCTGGCTCTCAATGAGTCCCAGTGAGTAATTGCTTATGTAGTTCGAAAATATTCGTACAACCTGACCTGACCAGATGAAATTCTGTCTTGCTGACCTACCGTATGGTGGGGCACTGCCCCAGCGTTTTGCCTACTACTAGGTGTCATGGCCAGGCCAGGGCAACGTCCGTTGCGAGACCTGCCCTATCGACTGGGCGATCTGGGAAACCAGGAATTGGCATCCGACCCGGCTGGGGTTCTATATAACGAACTACTGCCTCAAAGCCAGGCGGGACTTACGCCCCGCGCTCACTGCGGGCACACTGGATTGCAGGGCAAAGGTCCACGATTACTAATTATTGGACCAGCGAGCGCAGCGAGTACTGCTAGATCTAAGAGCGGGAGCCCTAGCCGCCGGAGGCACGCAGTCCCTGAAACCTGGCTAAATTGTCTGGCAACTCTCCTGGGCGGTCTCGGCAAGCAGCCATCTGTCAAAACCCAGCCAGCCGTACAAGGACAGCGTGGAGGTTGCACGCTCGCCACCACGCCGAGCCAAAAAACAAGGGGCATTGCCCCAGAGTTTCTGTAAACAACTCCCAATGCGCCTATCGCCACCCAATCGACCGGTCCCCCCTCGATCCCACCGCCCTCCTTCTCCTCCTCATCCCATACTTCCCTTCTAGCCCATTCCATCTCACTCCGCCGTCTCCTCCCAACTGTCCCCACCGCCACCTCCCACACAAGCTGCCACTGCCGACCCAAGCAACTATCCCTTTTACACATCACTTTTTGTCTGAAATGAAGGACGAACACGAGACAAAACCACATCCAAACCTGACAGATGCCAGTGGCTCTGCACCTCACGATGAGGATGCCACCGCCACCGCCATTCTCCGCCGCAAGAAGAAGGACAATGCGCTGGTGGTGGATGACGCCACAACCGACGATAACTCGGTCATCTCCATGTCTCCAGCCACCATGGACCTGCTGCAGCTTTTCCGTGGCGACACAGTCCTCGTCAAGGGCAAGAAACGCAAGGACACTGTACTTGTCGTGCTGTCGGACGAGGAAATGGAGGACGGTATTGCCCGTGTCAACCGTACCGTTAGAAACAACCTGAGGGTGCGTCTCGGCGATATCATTTCCATCCACCCCTGCCCAGACATTAAGTACGCCTCGCGCATCTCCTGTCTGCCAATTGCCGACACCATTGAGGGCCTGTCGGGCTCGACAGACTCGCTGTTTGACGTTTACCTCAAGCCTTACTTTGTCGAGGCCTACCGCCCCGTGCGCAAAGGCGACCACTTCACTGTCCGCGGTGGCATGCGCCAGGTCGAATTCAAGGTGGTTGACGTGGAGCCCGCAGAATACGCTATTGTTGCTCAGGACACAATCATTCATTGCGAGGGTGAGCCCATCAACCGTGAGGACGAGGAGTCCAACATCAATGAGGTTGGCTACGACGATATTGGTGGATGCCGCAAGCAAATGGCCCAGATCCGTGAGCTCGTCGAGCTGCCCCTCCGCCACCCGCAGCTCTTCAAGGCCATTGGTATCAAACCCCCGAAGGGTATTCTCATGTTTGGCCCCCCTGGTACTGGTAAGACCCTCATGGCCCGTGCTGTTGCCAACGAGACTGGCGCTTTCTTTTTCCTCATTAACGGTCCAGAAATCATGTCCAAGATGGCCGGTGAGTCCGAGTCCAACTTGCGCAAGGCGTTTGAGGAGGCTGAGAAAAATGCCCCTTCCATCATTTTCATCGACGAAATCGACTCCATCGCTCCCAAGCGTGAGAAGACCAACGGTGAGGTCGAGCGCCGTGTCGTGTCCCAGCTGCTTACTCTGATGGACGGCATGAAGGCACGTGCGAACATTGTCGTCATTGCGGCCACCAACCGTCCCAACTCTATCGACCCGGCTCTACGCCGTTTCGGTAGATTCGACCGTGAAGTCGACATTGGCATTCCAGACCCCACTGGCCGTCTTGAGATTCTGCGCATCCACACCAAGAACATGAAGCTCGCTGACGATGTAGATCTCGAGACCATCGCCGCTGAGACACACGGTTACGTTGGTTCCGATATCGCCTCGCTCTGTTCCGAAGCTGCCATGCAGCAGATTCGTGAAAAAATGGACCTCATCGATCTCGAAGAGGAAACTATTGACATTGAGGTCCTCGACTCGCTCGGTGTCACCATGGAAAACTTTAGATTTGCTCTCGGCATTTCTAATCCCTCAGCCCTCCGCGAAACTGTCGTCCAATCCGTCAATGTCACCTGGGATGACATTGGTGGACTCGACAAGATCAAGCAGGAGCTCAAGGAGACTGTCGAGTACCCGGTCCTCCACCCCGAGATGTACACCAAATTTGGTCTTTCTCCTTCCAAGGGTGTCCTCTTCTACGGCCCGCCGGGTACGGGTAAGACCTTGCTGGCCAAGGCAGTTGCTACCGAGGTTTCTGCCAATTTCATCTCCGTCAAGGGTCCTGAGCTTCTCTCCATGTGGTTCGGTGAGTCCGAGTCCAACATCCGTGATATCTTTGATAAGGCCAGAGCCGCAGCTCCGTGTGTTGTCTTCCTCGATGAGCTGGACTCCATCGCCAAGGCTCGTGGTGGCGGCATGGGAGACGCTTCTGGTGCTTCTGACCGTGTCGTTAACCAGCTGCTGACGGAAATGGATGGTATGAATGCAAAGAAGAATGTGTTCGTCATTGGTGCAACCAACAGACCTGATCAAATTGACCCGGCTCTTCTCCGTCCCGGCCGTCTTGACCAGCTCATCTACGTCCCTCTGCCTGACGAGGAGGGCAGACTCTCCATTCTCTCTGCTCAGCTCCGCAAGACTCCCCTCGAGCCGGGTCTTGAGCTTAGAGAGATTGCCAAGAGTACTGCTGGTTTCTCTGGTGCTGATCTGCAGTACATTGTCCAGCGTGCTGCCAAGTTTGCCATCAAGGACTCTATTGATGCGGTTATTGCAAACCACACCGACGATGTTGAGATGGCTGAGACTGAGGATGCTGTGGAGGATCCTGTCCCTTACATTACGCGCTCCCATTTTGAAGAAGCCATGAAGACTGCCTCTCGCTCGGTCTCCGATAGCGATCTCAGAAGATACGAGGCTTACGCCACTCAGCTCAACTCCTCGAGAGGTACCGCCAACTTTAGATTCACTGACGCTGACTCTGCTGCCCCAGCTGCTAGTGGTAATGCGGCCATTGGTGGAGATGGTGACGACGACGATCTGTACTCTTAATCCCACTGTCCAGCGGCGAGATCTATACTATTAGAAATGCACTTATATAGCTCTCAATGATGTTTATATTGTACAAAACATGACCAGTCCTGCTGGGTTTAGACACTAGAGCAGTCCCTGGCGCTTGAGGTCGTTGTATACTTTTTGAGTCATGAGATTACCATCCGAGTCTTCTACTTGGACCACATTTTCAATAGACTCCTCACGTTTCTTGCGAGCCTCAAGTTTCTTCTTCTCCCATAGGCGCTTAGCTTCTTCAACAAGATAAATATCGTTGAACGCAGGAGACGGCTCGATTCCCAGTCCCAAAAGTCCAGTAAGATGTCTAGCTTCGTTGAAATGCTTTTCGAAAACTTTGCGGCCCTTATAGACTGTGTTGCCGCAAATCTCGCAGGTAAAATCGTGCATCATTCCATTCAGCTTCCAGAGCCAGACAGGCATGGCCTCTCCTGTAGACGGGTCCACAGGGAGTGAACTAAGCAAGCTCATTGCAGATTCTTCCTCAGATTCATCTTCTTCCAAAGGATCAATTATATCGTTGGAATCTTCCTCCATGGCCTCTAACTCTTGCATTCTCTCTCTTTCCGTCAAAACCTGACGGCGCTCCACATTGGCCATTGTGTCTGATACCGTTTTTTGTAGGTATTTTTTGAGCGAGAAAATCACGTATTCGTTTTTGACAAGCTCTGCAGTCAGTTCGTCGACAACTGTCGAGTCGGTTTCTTCTTTTTCACTCTTCTCCTTCATTTTCTTTGCATTATTCTTGTGTTTTCGGCCATCGAGGTGTGCTTTGAAGACAGCGCTGTTGGTAAACTTTTTCTCACAGGCCACGCAATAGAGCTCGTCGCTGTTTTCCTCATTGGCAGAGGGTTCGGTGGAAGGGGAATACCAAGGAATCGAACCGTTATTCCACAATGTTGCAGCCTCATTCCGTGTGACTTCTAAAAACACTTCAGATTTGTTGATAGGCTGAGTTTTAAGTATAAAACCCTGCAAGTAGTCAACCAACTCTTGAACATAGGTTCTGTAGTCATTGTCTTTCAGCCGTTTTGATGGATAGCTGTCAAACTCTGCAAATTGGCTGAGATACTGCACATATGCCATCTCTGGCTTGGCAATAACGGATAGATTAATAAACTTTTCAAACAAAGGAACAAGATCCAGAAATCTGCCGTACGACTCCTCGCCGGAGAACTTGCCGTCGACATCAACACTCGCAGTATAGTCTGAAAGAAGCTTGTTTGAAGCCAAGCCACCTTGAGGCTTGTGTATCTCCATTTTCATTTTGTCAAAAAAGGACTCGCTAATTCCCTGAGGGTAGCGCTCATGTCGTGTTTTAATCTCCTTGATTTCGAGGTTAAAATCGGACATCATCTTTTGCTGAGACTTTTTGCCATATTTCTGTGGAAAAGTAACACCCTTTATTCCAATGGAGTCTTTGAGAAGACAACAGAGCTCTTGGTAACGCGACAGCAAGAAGTTGATCTCAAGCTGATGTGTGACTTTGTCTTTTAAAGGGCGTTTTGCAATACCATGGAGAGAGGAAGAGACCGAAAGAGGGAGGAAATCTGGAAGTACATCTGGGTTGAAGGATATTCTGTCAGTTATGGCCGACTCTATGGCGTCCAACTCTTCTAAAGACGATCTTGTAGTCTCGAGAGACATAATTGATGAAGGCACGGTATTACGTTGGGATAATTTTTTAAAGAGGTAGTCTAGGGAAGAAGAAAAGGAAAGGATGGTGACAAGATCGACGGAGAGGCGACGCCACTATACTAGCAAGCCCTGAGCAATAGAAAAGGTATCGGAAAAGCTGAACTGGACTAGCCATTAACAGCGAGAGCCGGACCTACCGACGGCCGAGCCAATCCCGTTCCTCTCTCTTTTCCCCCACCCCTCTTCAAGTATGTCTTGCAGAGACCGCACGTGACGTTAGTCTGTACGCTGCCAGCCTTGAGTGACTACGCCTGTGGCAAGGAGTAGCCAGCCACTTGTCGATAGCAATCCACCGGAGAAGCTCCCCAGCGCAAAGCCAAACCTCTGCACAGTGGAACCACGACTTCTTTTCACACACCTCGCATTGTCGTTTTCGGCCGAAATTTTCTTTCCCACCCCCGGACATGTCGGTGCCGATACCCAGCGCGCTCTTCCGGCATGGATTATCCGAGCCAATCAGCTGAGTTGATCCGGGGCCAAGCACGTCCCAAACGGCACCCTACCACAAAACCAGCGTGGGAGACAAATACCAACCAAAAACCAATCTGGCTGCCTTTCTGCAACCCAAACTTCAAAACCACGGCATACTTTTTGACTGGTCATTGCACAAAATGTTGAGTTCCAGATTGATCCGCTCGGCCACTCCTCTTCTGCGTCTTCAGGTAAGTATCTCGCTAGTTGCTGCAACAGTCGCCAGCAGCGCTCTAAGCGTTAGGGTTAGACTGTGAAATGCCATGCCTTTTAGTAGTGCAATACTATTGGCCGGGAATTGGCTAAGGTGTGTCGCTAAGATTGGCAAGCAGTATGCTCCAGCGTGTAACACAATCATCCTGTTCTCAGCCGAGCCTTTGTCCAAAGAAACTTTTCAGTTCTAGTTGGTTGTTGTGTTTTGGATCTTCCCCCTAAATTCCTCGGAAATTTTGGACTGAGAGATTTTGGGATTTGGGGATTCGACCTGCTGGAATTGCTTGACAAGGAGCTTCACAAGCTGTTTTGCTGGCGTTGTTGCGGGGCCTCCATATCGCTGCTTGGCACTGCTTAGTGACTTTCATTCTTCGGTTTGTCCTTTGGAGCCTGCCATGCTCGCATTTGAAACCTCCATTTTTTTCGGTGAGCCTGACCTTGTTTCTTTTGGTGGGAAGGGCATGCCCTTTTCCCACCAATGGCCATTGTGAACTTTTTACCAGCACTGCCCCTATCCTTCCTGTGCAAAAACTAACCCCAGAGACACGCCTCCTCTGTTGCCTCCTTCGAAGGTTTCAAGAACCCCAATGGCCACTACGCCGTCACCATGATTGAGGGTGATGGTATCGGTATTGAGATCTCTCAGGCTGTCAAGGACATTTACAAGGCTGCCAAGGTTCCCATTGACTGGGAGCTTGCTGACGTCACTCCTAAGCTCGTCAATGGCAAGACCACCATCCCGCAGGAATCCATTGACAACATTGAGAAGAACCAGGTTGCCCTCAAGGGTCCTCTGGCCACTCCCATTGGCAAGGGCCACGTTTCTCTTAACCTGACCCTCAGAAGAACCTTCAACCTGTTTGCTAACGTCCGTCCCTGCAAGTCCATTGTTGGTTACAAGACCCCCTACGATGGTGTCAACACTGTCCTCATCCGTGAGAACACCGAGGGTGAGTACTCTGGTATTGAGCACACTGTTGTCCCTGGTGTTGTTCAGTCCATCAAGCTCATCACCAAGGCCGCCTCCGAGAGAGTTCTGACCTACGCATTTGAGTACGCCCAATCTATTGGCAAGGACCGTGTCCTCGTTGTTCACAAGGCGTCTATTATGAAGTCTGGTGACGGTCTTTTCCTTGACACTGCCAAGGAGATTGCTGCCAAGTACCCTGGCATCAAGCTTGAGACTGAGATCATTGACAACACTTGTCTCAAGATCGTCACCGATCCTCACCCTTACGAGGAGGTCGTCATGGTCATGCCCAACCTTTACGGTGATATTCTCTCTGATCTTTCTTCTGGTCTGATTGGTGGTCTTGGTCTGACCCCCTCTGGTAACATGGGTACTAAGGTTTCCATTTTTGAGGCTGTCCACGGCTCTGCCCCAGATATCGCTGGCAAGGGTCTTGCTAACCCCACCGCTCTTCTGCTCTCCTCTGTTATGATGCTTAGACACATGAGCCTGAACGAGTACGCCGACAAGATTGAGAAGGCTGTTCTTGGCGCTATTGCATCCGGTCCTGAGAACAGAACCAAGGATCTCAAGGGTACTGCCTCCACCTCTCACTTCACTGCTGAGGTTATCAAGCGTCTGGAATAAGTGTACTATATAGTGTAAGCATTTGCTAGAATAACAACATTATGCTGTATGACTGCTAGAGAGAGCCAAGGTATTTCAAGGAAAAAGTCTATAAATAAGGCTTGTTCGATTTAACGCTTCGGAAAAAGTGAAGTCTGCTGCAAGTTGAGTCCCGCAATGGACAACGGCCGAATTGATATCATATTACACTAGACGCATCTATCTATCTGTATGTATCCATGAACTTTTTGTGGAACTCAACAATGCGCTTGGCAACGTCGTCACCAGGAGCCAAGAAGGTGGTCCTGAAATGAAAAGTACCCTCTTCCTGACCAAAGCCCGAGCCTGGCACAACGCACACACCCGTTTCCTCCAGCATGTGCATGCAATAAAACTCGTCGGCCTCATGGCCCTCGGCCTTAGCAGCCTCTACAGCCTTGGGGGGGATAGTGATCTTGGGGAACAGGTACATGGCGCCCTCTGGCTTCTGGCACGATACACCCTCCATCTCTTGGAAAGCTGTGTAAAGCTTCTGGGCTCTGGATTTGAGCGTGTTGTAGATATTCTCCTGCTCCTTGGCAAAGAGCTCGTAGGACTCATCGCCCTCCTTCGGCGGGTTGATCATGAGCTCGACCAGGGCCTGGCCAATGACTGGTGGGCACAGCGAGATGGACGCAAGCTTGTAGATGACCTCCTCAACCTCGGGCGAAAAGCCGACAAGCTCCATGTAGCCACCGCGGTGGCCGCACTCCCCGATCAGACCCTTGGAGGTCGTGTGAAGAGATGCAAGTTCGACATGATCGTACGTACCCTTTTCGCGCTGCTGCATGAGGCGCAGGACCTTTTTGAAGGAGATAAACTCGCCCTCGTATACGTTGGCCTGGTATACCTCATCTGCGATGATGACAAGATGGTGCTTGGCAGCGACCTTGATGATATCCTCAATATTTTCCTGCGTCAGGACAGCGCCGGTGGGGTTACCGGGGTTGATGACGACAATGGACCGCAAAGCGATGCCTTCGTTGTGGGACTCTTCAATGATGCTTTCAATCTCCTGAGGGTCGGTGGCCCAGCCATTGTCCTCCTTGAGGAAGTACGAGACGGCCTGTGCGTCCACCATGGTGAGAGTTGCCGAATAGAGAGGGTACTGCGGGATGGGGATAAGGAAGCCACATGACTTATCGCGCGCCATGACGTGCAGCATCTCTGACACTCCAGCTGACGCACCAGTGGTGAGGTAAATGCGCTCGGGGTCAGCTGGGAACCCGTCGCGCTTCTCGATAAATTTAGCGACCGACTGGCGAACAAACGGAACACCCTTGGAATGCGAGTAGGCACCGACAGAGTGAATCGCGTCCAGCAGCTTTGCAGCCCGCTCCTTGGCATCTTTGCCGATGCCCGGCACGTCCGTCTTGATAAGATCGGGGTACTCGAGCATGGCCAAGACTTGGCGGTAAAAGGTGATTGGCTTCTGGTCGAGCTGTTGCGGGTTGCCGATGTTGGAGTTGACAACCTTATCGAACGGCAGCTTGTTACCTGGGGTGGCTGCCTCCTCGCGAAGCTGTTCCGCGCGAAGCGCCAGGCGGCCACGCACAGCGTACTTGGCGTCAACCACTGATTGGTTGAGCTTCTCGAGGGTCAGTGGCATTGCTCTGCGCCGAGTGGTATGCAACAAGCGTCTGCTAAGCATGGTGCGGGGGCTTTTGCGGTTTAAAAGGAATCTGCGCTAAGGTGGGGTGTGGGGGAGGTGTACTAATTGGGCTGCTCGGCTCTGGGCTGGTGCTGCTCAATGAGATGCGGGATCGACTGCGGAACGGGACGGGAGAGGGCAGACACCGCAGTGTGGGGGTGAAAAATAAGCTCTGCTTAGGGCTTCGAAGGGTAACGCGGCCAGCTGTGTTTTTTATTGGCGTGGGAGGGTGGGGTTGCCTGCAGGCAGCGCGGCTGCGCTGCAATTAGCAGGTCTCGGCAGCCTGGAATGGAGATATTGCGACATGTGGTGAAATGAAAAACCAGCTAGAAATCAACAGGTTGCATACCTGTATTTATTTCCGCCTGCCTAGACCCTAGCTTCTTTGTCTGCAACGGATACCCGGTTAGTCCCGCCTGCTCCGCCTGCTCCGCCTTCCGCCAAGCTGCCAGCTTAACGGGGCACTGCTGCCGCTCTGCTATGTGCGACATGTCAGCGATAAGACTGGTACTGCTGCCAGAGGGGGAATAATTGGCGTCTGCAGGCGGGGCAGAGATCTCTGACGTTTGCCCTTGCAATCTACCCTCTGTTTAAAATAGCTGGGCATCGATCAGGGCGGAGCCAAGGTTTCTGCGGCAGTAGGCAGCCGCACAGTAAGCTCACTCCCGCGGTCTGGCCCTGATAAAAATTGTGGGGTGCAGCCTTCTCATCCGGGGTGGCACACGACCACATACTCATCGGCTGAAAGGCCAAGAAATCATACCACAAGGGAAACTGTCTTTTTGCTTGACTGTCAGCACCCGCTTACACAGGTGAGGCCACCCGGCCAGATTAGCAAAAAGCACCCTTCAAAATGTTGACCTTCACATGTACCTTCACGCGCACGTGAGTTGCAGCGCATTGCACGTAGCCGAGGATAAATGTTTTCAATCAATGCATTGCATGTAATTGTAAAGAGAAGTACATAAAAATAAACTACAAATACAAAGACGCACAAAACACGATATCCCTTTTAATCTTCTCCTGTGCTGTCAGCATCTTGTCGTGCAGGCTTTGATCGCCAATGATGCGAGCGGCATTGACAACCTGGCGACACACTTCATCCAGGCGAGTGATTACTCGCACAATCGTGCCTTCTTGAACATCCGTCAACTGCATGATGGAGTTAAAAGTCATGCCCCTGGCCCACTCGTAAACAACCTCCATCAGGCCGAATCTTTTCTTGATGGTAAACTCAGCTTCGTCCGACGTTAGGGTCACCTGATGTTCTTCAAATGCCTTGAGAACCCGGTTGGCAATCTCCAGAATCTTCGTTTTGCCCTGCGCAAGACGGGGAGTGACATTCTCGGTTTCAATGTTGGTATTGCCTTCAAAAACAAATACCGACAAGAGTGCCACAATCTCCTCAGGTTCATAACCTGACAGAAAGTTGTCCAGGAGCAGTTCTGTCACAATCAACTCAAAGCCACTGGAAATCTCACACGCAACACGGCCCTTCAACTGAATGTTCTGATCCTCATCAAGATAGCCCAACTCAGTAAGAACACCAATTCTCTGCTCGTATTCAGGAAGAAGTTCCAGATTCTGGTCGCTGATGAGACTCTTGAGCGAATCAAGTTTCTGCTGAATGGCCAGCACCTCCTGCGCCTGTGATAGTGACTTCAAGAAAGTTGGACACTTCAGCGCGTTGGAGCGATGGAACTGTGCAATCTGAGCAGAGCGCTCGATAATGTACTCGTGCACCCCAGATGCTCCTCGCTTTATGTTGTAGGACACTTCTTTCCACACCGGCTGCTTCAACACAATGGCAATATTCTTTTTGATCTCAGCATTCACATCATTAGTGAAAACAATGCTGTATGATCCCTTCTCGTTGAGATGAGCAGCGGCCTTCAAGATGAGTACCGCTTCAACGCTGCCAATATCAACAACTTTCATTTTTTGCTCAATGGCAGTAAACTTTTGGAAAAAAGAACTTGTCACCTGGGGAATGTAAGGTATGTCCGGCAAGCGATCAGTCTTAGATGACTTCTTCAGACCAGGTGACCTAGCACATGACAGGACGGCTAGCTGTTTCGAAGAGGACATACTCTTGAGAATTACACACAGCTCCAACCCCCCATCAATTCTGATAACGACAATTCTAGGTGGCAAGAAGAGTGCCTTCTTTCCTGCAACAGTTTCAAAGCATGCCTCAAGCATGTCATGATAAACTTGGCGTTCAGTCTGCATTGCCAAAGCAATCTCGTCAATAACAGGATCGCACACTTCGCACTTATCGCGATGAATATTTTGAAGTGATTTCTCAGTGAGGTGAAGGTTCTTCTCATGTTCAGGTAACAAAACCTGAGTTGCATTCTCAGAGAATGAGCGCTTAATCATCTCCTCAACCTTCAGTGCCTCAACTCTCAGAAGATTGAGAATCATATTGTAAGTGAGTCTGAATTGACTCTGAAGTTTGGTAGGTTGGCCCAAAATAACATCCTTCAGAGTTGTAGCGGAGATCATTTCCGATCCTAACGCCAATAGAATAGAAGTACCAGTAGTATCAAGACCTCTTCTACCAGCTCTTCCAGCCATTTGCGTATATTCACCTGGAAGCAGTTGACGAAGGCCCTTGCCATCATGCTTTTTGTATTCTGTGAAAACAACCGTTCTAGTGGGAAGATTCAGGCCCATGGCAAGGGTTTCTGTTGCGAAGAGAACCTTGACTAGATTTTTGGCGAATAGAATTTCAATAACTTCTTTGACGATTGGCAAAAGGCCACCATGGTGAACACCAACGCCTCTGCTAAGCAGATCTCTGATTTGCATGATTTGAGGAAGACCTCTATCTTCTTCTCTTAGACGACCCACTGCACGATCAATGAACATGTGAATTTCACTCTTTTCCTTGTGTGTGCAGAAGTCAACCGAGGTGAGCATTGTGGCATACTGCTCACATCTCTTCTTTGAAAACACAAACACCACAGCAGGTAAAAGCTTGTCCTTATTGAGAGTTTGCACCAGCTGATTGAGTACCGTCTTACCAGGGGTGTTGATGTTGAAACCTGATCCCTTTTGAAATGGCATTCCGCCGCCACCACCACCACCTCTTCCCCTGTTAGAACCGCCGCCACGAGCTCCACGAGAAGAGTTACCTCCTCTCGCACCACTACCGCCGCCGCCACGAGCATTTCCACCTCCACGGGCCCCTCCTCGTCCACCGCCCCCGCGAGTGCTCTGTCCGGCATTATTTTTGTCCTTCTGGCCTCCAGAAATAGCGTCACAGGCCTCTCTGTATCCGACTTCCTGAAAAACGCGCTTCGAGTCGACAACCTTGAACATTTGATTCTTTGCCCAGACATAGTGCTCAAGTGGCACGGGTCTATGCAGTGTAGAAATGACGTGAATGATCTTTTGCTTTGTGCGTCCAATCCAGTTGGCAAACTCAAACGTGTTGGGCACGGTAGCCGAGAGAAGGATAAATTTGACATGGTCTGGCAGCATGATGATGACTTCTTCCCAAACAACGCCTCTTTCTTGGTCGTTGACGTAATGGACTTCGTCAAAAATGACAAACTCAACATCACGAATGAGATCTGCTCCGCGATACAGCATTGAGCGAAGAATTTCTGTCGTCATGATGAGACAAGCAGCTTCAGGGTTAATTTGCACATCACCAGTGAGAATACCCACGTCTTCGTAGACTTCTTTAAAGTCTCTGTATTTTTGGTTACTGAGCGCCTTGATGGGGGAGGTGTATATTACCTTTGTCATATTGCGCTGAGCCATGGCAATGGCATACTCAGCCACCACAGTCTTGCCTGCCGAGGTGTGGGCGGCCACAAATACTGAGTCTCCTTGTTCAAGGTGGTACACAGCCTCTTTTTGAAATGTGTCAAGTTCAAAGGGGAATTTCTGGGCCGGGAATGGCACAAGTTCCTCAAAGTTCTCAATTTTTTTGTTGACGTCAACCATGCGGGCCCACTCTTTCTCCTTCTTGGTGGCCAATTTTTCGGAGCGAATGCGGCCAAAAGAGACATTTAGAGGAAGCAAATCATCAATCGATGAGTTTTCGTTCGTCGTGAGTGTCATATTTTCCAAGAGGTCCGGTAGGTCATCGTCTTCAAGCGGTTCGCTATTATCGCCATCCGCTACAGCGCTATCCTCATCCTTACGGACAATTTGCATCTCATCCGAGGTTACCTTTGACGCAATTTTGAGGCCGCGGGACATGCCCGGCGCAACATCGTACAAGCCCTCCTCGTCTCTATGCCAATCGGTTCCTGCGGTCGAAGCAGACGGGTTGGCCAGCTCCACACCACCTGGCGCAAATGGCATATATCCTGCGCCACCTCTCACAAAATCAAGACGAGAGCCAGCCTTTCTTGTCAAATCCATCGAATTTTTGGATGTGGAAATACCGCCCATAGTAGCATCCATCGCATGGCTCAGTACATATTCTTCGTAGCCACAGACTTCTCCTTCCAATCCCTTACGGGTAAACCGGTGACCTGTCGTGGTCTGGTACTCTGGAAGCGTATAGAGGTTCCTTGCGAGATCTACAGGGTCGAGTTGGGGACGTTCCTGTAACAAGTTGAGCATTTCTGGTGAAAACTTGACCGGAGGCGTCAAGTACTTCTCCTTTACATACTCCAAATCATCCTTGAGCAATTTTTTTGGTACATCGCCTGTGTTTATGGCCTGTAAACAGTCGGCTATCGAGTTCATCTATAAGGTAAGACCACAGATCGCGGCCAGTAGTTAGTGGGTGGGTTTGGCTGGTGGCTCAGTGGGACATGTTAGTAGCAAGGAGGTGGGAAGAGCCACTGCTGGAGCTAAAGATGAATTGAAGTCTGTGCATAATGGTATCAGTGAGTAGTAGCAGAATTTAACAGAGAAAAATATACATCAAGACCAGTGTCATGTAAATCAGCCTTTTTTCTGCGCGCGTTCAGACACCATTGTAGAAAAAATTAAAAAGTAAGTGATTCGACCCAGGATCGAACTGGGGACGTTCTGCGTGTTAAGCAGATGCCATAACCAACTAGACCATCGAACCGACTTATACATTTTCTTTATGAGAAAGACTCATGATACTAAGACTCGAAATTTCACAGACCATTTTTTGGCTGAAAAGCTTCTTAATTGTCAAGATTTACTTTTCAGGATACTATAATTCAGATTTTCTTTTCAGTGAGTCATTTTTTCATCTGTTTTGTTGAGTTTTATTGATATTTACTTGAGCCAAAAAATGGTCAGAAAATGAACGGGCTTCAACATCCAGCACGTGAACCTCAATATAAGTTACATTTCAGTTGAATTTAGTTCCTGCTACGTATTGCGTCTGTACTCGTATGCGTATTGCTATAGTTTGTCAGTTCACGTAGAGAACTGGCGGTTAGTTTTACAAAGGAATGGTAAGAAAGGTAAGAAAGTGAAGAAATTTTTATGGAGGGTTAAGGCGCCCTGCAAGAGATCTTTTTTCAGCGCAGTTGAGTACAAGGCGTTTGATACTAGGCTTTTTCCATATGCTAGCCGTAAAAGCGAATCAATTAACCCGTAAGTATGCAGTCAAAAAAAACCATCTTGGCCAGTTGAACACGTAGATAGAGGATTATTTCAGCTGTGTACGATAAACCCCCCACAATTCTTCCCCATTCGTTGCTCGTTTCATATCTTATGCTAAATGTCTATTACTTGTCACAATCAATCAAGTATTCTAGTGTGCTCAAAACTGCCGCAGGATCCACAAGATGGTACTGTGCAGTGGTTCGTTTAAAAGCACCACCTACCGATACTGGGAAGTATCCTTGCTGTTCCTTTTCATTCAGCACAGCAAACATATCCTCATCAGTCTTGTCGTCGCCAAGACATAGACTGAATCCAGGCGGCTCTGGAAATTCGTTCAAAATGCGGCGAACAATCTCTCCCTTGTTAAGCTCTTTTGGTCTCACTTCAATGTTCGCTTTGCCAGCCATGATCTCAACGTTGTATTGCTGGCCCACAGTCTGCTCCAGGTGGTTACGCAGCTCTCTAGCCTGGAATGCACCAAACTCAGGGTCTGCCTTTCTATAGTGCCAGGTGATGGCAGCCTGTTTTGTTTCAATCATTGCGCCCTGGGTGCGTTCGGTAAAATACTTCATAACCTGAAGTACTTCTTTCTGCCAGGACATGTCTAGCTGCTTAGTCAGGTCTGTCCACTTGTTGGAGTGGAACTCTTTCAAGAAGCAACCGTGCTCGGCGGAAAATGCAATACCAACGTTGTCACCGAGCCATTTATCGAGGAACTTGGCGTCACGGCCCGAAATGATCCAGACCACATTGCGTGGATCGGCAGTGAGGCCCTCGAGAATGCGATAGAGGCGAGCGTTGGGGATGGCAGCTTGGGGGTCGCCCACGATAGGGGTAAGTGTGCCGTCATAGTCGAACAAAAAGACGCGTTTTTTGGCTGCCTTGTAAACTGACGCAAGGAGCTGCTTGTCAAGGGCAGGCGTGGCCTTGCTTGCGTCGTGGCCGGCAATGTTTCGACGGAGGGATCCAACGAACGAGTCGACCCAGTTTTGAACCGGGTGAGTTGTGACGTAAGCGTAGAGCTTCTCCTGACGGGTGACAAAGTCTGCGCGGTGTTGGGGCGTGTCTGTGAGGCAGAAGTTTATCTTGTCAGCCACGTCCACTGCGTCCCACGGATTGACTTGGATAGCATCTGTGAGGGATCCTGCGGTGCCAGAAAACTCTGAGAGGATTATTGGCGAGGCCTTGTCGCGCTGACAAACCACATACTCCAGGCACGTTGTGTTCATGCCGTCGCGAAGAGTTGTGATGAGACCCAAGTCGGCAACGCGGAGTAAGGCTAGATACTCTTCTTTGGCGACAAACTTGGGGAAGTGCTGGACGGGGGCAAAGTGGAGACCACCATAGGTGGAGTTGATGTGCTGGACAAGCTCGGAGACCTTGGACTCTGATTTTTGCGAGAGGTAGGAGGCCGGTGAGGTGACCTGGATAAGGACCACATCTTCACGCCACTCCGGGTAGAGCTCGAGGAACATTTCAAAGGCCTTGAGCTTTTGAATGACGCCGCGGACCGAGTCTAGACGGTCACGGCCGACAATAATTTTCCGGGAGCCATAGAGCTCGCGGATGGCCTTGACCTTGGCGTCAACGTCTGGCTGAAAGGCGTCGTGCTCGACTGCGACTGTGTTGATGCCGATGGGCACCGACTCCACGGAAACATGCAGGCCGTAGGCCGAGATGTAGGTCGGAGTGCCCTCGACACCGAGCAGACGCTTGCAGGCGGAGATGAAGTGGCGCGAGTAGGCGTATGACTGGGTGCCGACGAGGTTTGTGCCGAGCATGCCGTCCAGCAGGTCCTTGCGCTTGGAGAGGCAGCGAAAGTACTCCGAGGATGGGAACGGGATGTGCAGAAACAGGCCGATACAGGCCTGGGGCAGCTGGGTGCGCAGCATCTGCGGCAGCAGCAGCAGGTAGTAGTCGTGCACCCAGATGATGTCGCCAGGCTGGTAGACGGAGACAATTGCGTCGCAGTAGGCCTGGTTGAGGCGGACGTAGTCGTCGTACCAGCGCTTTTCGACGCGGCCGTCGGTCGGCTCGCCCTGGATGTAGTGCATCACTGGCCAGAGAATATCCTCGGCGTAGCGGCGCCAGCGGCCATGGTCTGGGCACTCCTCGTCGGTGTCCATCCAGACCGGCACAACGGACTCGTGGCTGGGGTTCTCGCGCGCGAGCTGCGCTGCAATGCTCTTCTTTTCGGAGTCCGATACATTGTGGCCCGGCGCCAGGTTCTCGATTTCTCCAGTCCAGCCCACCAGCAGCGACTTCCAGCTCTTGGCGATGCAGGCAATTGCGTCGCCAAGCGCCGATGCGCCGCGGCGCTTGTGCAGCACAAAGTCGCTAGGGCCAGCGAGCTCCACACACTGGGGCAGCACGGTGAGCACCGAGATGATGCGGCCCGAGAGCTTGGGGGTGTTTAGGGGCGGGCTTGGCGAGGCCGATGTGGCCGCGGATGCGGGCTGGGCCGGCGCTGGCGGCGCCGACGGCGCCCGTGGCGTCGCTACGCCGCTGGGCGCGCCCTCGGCGGCCTTCTCAACCTCATTGGGTTCTGCGTAGTGCTTGTCCTCGCTGATTTCCCCGAGAAATGGCGTTTCGTGCGTGGCTGTCATGATGGATTCTGTCCGGTGGGGGCCTTCTGCGCTATATACTGCAGCAAGGCTGGGTCCGGCTTGGGCGTGGTGGGTGAGTGAGTGAGTGAGTGAGTGCCCCAAGGGGCCCGTTTTGTTTACTTGTGAGTCCGACCTCGGGTCGTGGAAGGTGTGCAATTTTTTCGGCGTTGACCTGTCATTTTCCAACCCTTCGTCCTCCAGGCTCCGCTCCTTCTCTCTTTTTTCATCTCTTTTCTTCCTCCCTCCCCGACATCGCAACCTTCTCTACTCTTCTCTCACCCCGCACCCCTGCCGCATACCCCACTGCCCACGCAGCCCCACGCACGTCTCCCACATGCCGGAGAAACTAACACCACCGTGCAAGACGGTCGCCTGGGGATGCCGCCTGGCGGGGCGATTTGATGCCGCCAGGCTTGCACAACGTGGGCGTGAGCGCCTGTTACAACCTCCAGTTGCATTCGCGTCTCCCTGAGAGGTGCTGTTTAATTCTTGACCGGGGGCAGTCCAATGCCCGCTCTTTCCGGCCGGATAAACTCCCGCGTACCGGGGCCGGTGCGCGCGGCAAGCACGCCACTAAAAAGGACCGTTCTGGGCCCGTTCTGGGCCCGGGCTCACGGGGCTCGTCAGGCGCTCAGGCCGCCCAGCCTGGTACTGTGGAGTGGACAGCCAGCTGCAGCAGTGTCCATCCGCCCGTTTGCCCACACCGTTTGCCTTGTCAGCGATTGGCCGGCATCATTGGGCGTATTTCGCGATTGCTGCCAACTGTGCGTCCAGTAGTTACAGATTTGTACGAGACACAATGGCCAAGCAAATTGCTAGGAGGCTTCACAGCCCGCCCGTCTAGCTGCCAATTTTCTGCCTGTCTTTCCTGCTAATTCCCCCAGCTGATATACCCACCCTGTCATTCTCCACGAACTGCCCTCGCCCAGCCAGGGCCCCAGCCCAGAACTCCCTTCGACAGCCGCACCACTAACCTCACACACTTAGCCTCCTCCTCCACCACGATGGAGTACGACGACCTGCCGTCGGCACGTGTCATCACCAGAGACTCTTTCGCCGACCAGGACTTTGACCCAGATAGCTTTCTGTACCAGTACCACCAGTTCCAGACGCTGGGGGATCTCAAAACACAACTAGAGCACTGGAATGCGGTGTTCTCCGACGAGCTGCTAAACACCGCTTCGCAGGAGTACAAGCCGTTTTCTGCTGCCTGCAACAAGGTGGCTTCGGCCGAGCCGAGGATAGCAGATATCGGCTTTGGTCTGAGCCAGTTTGAGGGCCAGATTCAGGCCCTCAAGCAGGGCATGGACGAGCGAGCAGCCGAGGTTGAAGCACTGCTACGCGAAAAACAGCGACTGGATCGCCAGGAACGCGAGCTGCGCCTCCGCCTTGTTGTGGGAAGAACCCTCGATGCCCTCGAACGCCAAGTTGATAGCCCATCGTCCTGGGCAGAGCTGGTCAGGACGTTCAAGGGTCTCGAGAGGCTCGTGAGTAGCGAACCAGTTTTGGAAAATCAGCGCAATCGTGCGAATCGTTTGAGAAGCCGCATAGTCTCAGGCGTTGGTGCGGCAGAATTACCCAAGTATGAGCTGCTGGTGCTGTTGCAGACCATGGCCAGGTAGTATTTAATAGACTCTATGTGATGGGCAGATTTGCCGGCCCATGCCCGGCAGGGCAGGGCAAAGGCCGGTTAATATTATGTTTTGCTGGGCTTTTCTCGGCCCTCGGCTGCCCCTGATCTGTTCCTGTTGGTTACGTGCCCTTTCCATCGCAGAAAAAGTGCAAACCTGCCGTTCGCCAGTCACCTTCGGTATCCTAGTGCCAGCGCTCGCTAACTGCCCAAGGCCACTCCAGTGTTCGGGGCAGAATCGACAATCCGCAATGCATTCAAATAGTGTGATAGTTCCTCATGCGTGGCTTTCTGCAGCCTTCTGCGGTACCAAGTCAATGCAGGATTTATCGCCTGACGGCCTTGCCGTCTTGGGCACGGATCTGCTGGTCAAGCGCCGAAAGCGCCAGCGTCCGCCGGCGCTCGGCCTCGGCCCGTGCTGACAGGTTGCTGCTGTCACTGGCCATTTGTTGCGGATGTTGTGAGGCAAAAGACCTGTGCGATGAAAATTGGCGGTGGTAGCGAATATTAGCAGCCTCAATTTCCATCGCTGAGAACGGTCTCCACAAATGCAGCGCTGTCAACACGTCTTCGCAAAACTGTGAAGCCTTCAAGACACCAACGGTTAAAGGCTCGGGGAAGAACGTGTGCAAAGCAAACGAATCCGAAGCATCACCGACAATAGTAATTCCCGCCGAGACTGGTTTGCTGGAGAAAGGCAGAAGCGGATCCGAGTGGGAAACTCGAAAGTACCGAAGATAGAAAAAGGCTGTGAAGAAGCCTACCACTGCCAGAAAGGTGTAGACCTCTGAGGAGCCGAAGATGAGCGACTCAAAGGCGCTGAGAGAGACATAAAGAAACGGGAGACGCTTGACAGAGATGCGGATACGTCCACGGAACAGCACAAGCGTGTGCTCTGGAATTGTCTGCTTGAGGGCCACCGCCAGACCAGCGATAAGCGCCGAGGTGCCTGCAACCAGGTGCACCTGGTAGACAACCATCTCTGCTGGATCGAATTTCTGGCGAAACTCGATAATATCAACAAACGAAAATACCAGCCAGGCAATGGCGTTTGGAATGATGGTCAAAACAGCGACAAACACGAGAAGATCGCGCGACGACCAGCTGCGCTCCAACGATCGCGCAGCATACATACATGTAAAGACCGAGACGACAAAGTGGAACTTGTTGAGCTCGACAAACGACGCTGTGAGCAGCACCCAGGGATACCAGACCGAGGAATGCGACGGCATCTTCTTAATGATGGTCTGGCCCACGGGCACAATGATGAGGTAGGGCATATAAATATCGTTCAACTCAGGAAAGTAGGGCACTGCTGGTTCGGGGAAGCCCGAGTCCTTGGCCGTTTTCAGCGCTGCCTGGTAGTCATGGTCGATCCGACTGCGCTCAGACAGATAGGACGTGTATTGGATGGCGGCGCCCAGAATGGACAGTGAACACAGGAGAATCACCAGGGCCTTGGTGGCGGGTGGCAGAGCGATCATATTTGTGCACAGGGGGCACGAGCTGGCTGCTCCTTGTGACTCGTGGCTGCTGGCTCCTTAAATAGGCTGGACGGTTTGCGTCTCGTGGAGGGTAGGAGGTTTAGACGCGGTAGGCGATGGGAGGGGGCTTTAGAGTCCCTGAGAGCCCCTGGGACACTCTCAGGGTCTGACAGTGGGTACCTGAATCAGAATGGCCGGCTAGAGGAGGGGTTGAGCAGTGCGACGATGGAAATAGGCCTTTGCGGTATCACTCTTTCTGTGGTAAATAGAAGCCAATTTCATTCTCTTGTCTCTGCAGTGCTTTTTTTTTTTACGACCGCTGTGCCATAGGATCTCGAGATCTAGTTGCTCGTCACTAATGGAGCCGGTGGAAGACTCAGACTGCTAAGCTTGGCCAGGTCAGGGCAGAGCTGGGCTCTGAAACAAAAAGCAACAGAGAAAACTTTGCTCGATTCTGATCCATTTCAAAAACTTTCTACCCCACCTCTCCTATCTTATTCTGTACACAGACTGCCTCTGGCGTTCGGCACTCACTATCTCTGCACCCACTGCACCCACCAAATTCCACCCTCCCTATCTACAGCTCTCTCAACCCACCAATACCCTCCGATCTGAGCCTTCCTGCCCTTAAATCTCTGCCATCTGAGATTCCCCGCCCCTGAAACTCTTTCAAATCTCTTGCAATGTTCAGAGCACTGCGTATACGCTTTCCCCGCGCACCCCACCCCCTCCAGCCGCCCCGCCGACAAAACTCCAACTTTCTCCAAAACCGATGGGCTGGGTTCAAACGATACGTCGATCTGCCAATGACTGCCATGCTCTTCCTTCTAGGATGGATCTCATCTGAGGTCGTGGGAATCATGAACCTGAAGCACCGCTACGAACAGGAACAAATTCAGTTTGAAATTTCCAGCCATAAACTCAAGGATATGATTGTCCGGGCTCAAAACGGCGAACAGGTGAGCTTGGAAGAACTCCGCCAGGATCCTGTTGAAAAGGACTTTGATGCCTTTATGGAAGAGCTTCGCACAGAGGCTATCAGTACCGATCTTGTGTCTGTGGAGGAGCAGGACTTGCCAATTCCCCGGCACCAAATAGACATGGCAATGGAGGCTCCAGCTGATCTCGGCTCTGCTAGAAAGTCTCCTGCAGAAAGCGCTCCTGCCGAAAAGGCTCCTGCACCACCCCCAAAGTTCCTCTAATCACCTCATTAGCATCCTGTATTATATAATCCTCCACCCTAACAAGTGGCAGAAATATACACATAAATATCATTATTACTGGTCCACCAGACAACTAGTCACAGTCGCTGGCATCTTCCTCCTCAAATCCCTCGTCGGTGGAGGGTCTTTTTTCAAAATGAGTCAGCCCCGGAACTCGCGACACTGTCACTGAAAGCTGCTGCAATGCCTGCTCCATATCACTAAACGACTTGCACGACAATCGCAAGTGCCAAATGTAGTCATTAAGCTGCTGCTTGTAGAACTCCTTCTCCTGCTCGTCGCTGGCGGTCACATGCAGCAGCGCCGCATACGACCCAATCAGCGCAAAGTTGGCCGGCGCTGAGGAGTGCCAAAATGCCTGCAAGTGCTCGGCGCGCAAACTCTTGATGAAATCAAACGCAGCCGTAAGACGCTCACGCGCAGCCGTCCGACAAATGCTCACAAGTTCGGGCTTGGAGTCCGCGTTGAGCGATCGAATGATGCGCCGATGAATAGTAATCTCCGTACCCAAATACGCTAGGTGGAGATATCCAGACGAGTTGAGCACGCGCGGCTGAGAATACTCAAGCTTGACTGTGTTGGGCAAACGCTGCATCCACTTGCGCAACCGTATTTGGAGCGGTTTCACAGTGTTTAAAATATCCTCAGTGGCTGTGATCTCCTGCACAGCTCGGTAAGTAAAAAGCGAATCCAGCACCTCAGAGACAATCTTGGTAAGGTCCACCATCTGCACAAATAGTTGGCGGCCAACATCTACGTCTGATGTTCCCTCACTGGTGTCGCCAGTAGGTTTTTCAGGAAAGTCATCCATAGACATGTTTCGCACCAGCCAATTACGGCTGTCAATGTGAGAAGGGCGACCTTCAATAAGAGACAACCACTTGTCCTGCATCCATACAGCCCATGCAAGACGCTTGCGCAGTCCGCGCTCCCATTTCTTGAGAGCCCAATTATGGCAATCAATGCCAAGTCCCAGTTCTTCCGCGATAGCCACTACTTGTGAGCATATCGCCCAGTTGCGAGCATGAAGTGGCCGACATTGCACAAGCAAAATACCGGCCTGCACCGCCGACAGCTTGGGTCGTTCAAGTACTTTAGCAAAAGTACTTACTGCCATCTGGTGCAGCTTTACGACATCGGGCTTAGGCAGGGAGGATAGTCGCTGATCATAGTGCCACCAGTTGAGAGCCAAAATGTAGACAGCTGCCAGCAGCGGCGCAGAAAACTCGCGGTGCGTACGCGCGTACTTCTCCATAAACACCTTTTTGTGCAGAATGGGAAATGCTGGATGAACAATTCGGAAATAAATATCAATTAGGTCGGGGCCATGGGGAGCAATCACCTTTTCAATTGCATCTGTGTCTGCGATGGACTCTTCGTAAAGGTCATCAGAGTAGTCGTTCTGCAAAGTGAACATGGCATCGTCAGCGATTTTTCGGATTTGCACCTTTCCGGCAATTTCTGCACCGCCATCCTCGTCAAAGCCACCAATTTCAAAAAGGCGCATATCATATGGAGATGTTTGGCCAATATAGAACGAGGAGCGGGGGTACTGCAGCGAGAGTGTTTTTTTGAGAAGCGAATTACCGCGGAGCGTCGAGTAATCATCAACTGGGCGCACGTCGCGGATTGGAGGTTCCTCACGTGCCACTGTCGAGTATTCATGCGAGTTGGACGTATCTACAGGGCCACCACCACCACCACCTCCGCCGCCGGAAGATGTCACCGAGGAGGCTGCACCGGATAATTTTTGGCGTCTTCGCGAGTCTTCGTCACCAGCAATTGATGAAATGCGATCCTTGCGCTTGATGGCACCCTCGTTGAACGTGCAGGGCTCGTCCAGCGTGTGGCAATGTACACAGGCTTTGAGATCTTTCATCATGACACAGCGGGTCTTTCGGCGGCGACACGAGTCACATGGGCGCACCTTGAGCTTGTTGCCCTTCTTTGCGCTTTTCTGAACCGCTCCTGGCGGCAGAGCATTTGCCAGGACAGAAGCTCCCTGCCCGTTTGTTTGCACTGAGGCCGTGGGCGACAACAGGCCCATTGGCGGAGTATTGAGAGAGGAAGTCGACGGCGAAATTGCTATTGTGGCAGGGGTAACTTTAGTAGAGGAGGAGTTAACTGGCGACATTCCAACGCCGCTTCCTCCGCTGCCGACATCCTGCGACAAGTAATAAAGATTCCTCGGCATGGTTTGTGAGGATTGCTGCTGTTGTGAGTGCTGGTTCTGCTGACTCGCTACCGGAGATAGACCGTTTGTGTCTGGCTGTGGGATAAAATTGATCATGGCCGATTCATCAGCAAGATAACCCTCTGCAGTTAGTAGACCACTAAGCGAATTGTCGAGGCCATGGCTGCCATGCTGCACAAACTGGTCAGGTGACGAGTCGTTACCACGGTGGTGATTCTCCATCCAGGCTTCTTCCATGTAAACGTCGTCCATTGGCTGTCTCTCAGGCATTTCTTCCTGCGTGATGGTAGCTAGTCCCATGCAACGAGACTAGGGGCGGAGGACGGGAGGAGAGAGAGATTTCAAGGCCCAATCAAATCCAGGCTAATTGGAAGAGTGTGTAACGTCTTCTTTTTATCGTAGCGAGCGTCCACGCCGGGCCAGATAAGTGGCAAAGGCGTTATCTCTGCAAGGATGGGGAATGAGGGGAAGGATCAGACGAGCTGGGTGAGCGGAAGAAGAGCGGGTTACCCGGCGAAAAAAAGGATTGAGTCCGAGGGGCAGAGGATGCAGGAGGGTTTGAACGATGGGGTGAGGGGTGGAGGAGGAAGATAAGATAGGGGAGAGTGGGTGTGGGCAAAATGGTTGCATGGTTTTCACTCATGTTTACCGGGGTTTGGCCGTTTGGCAGGGATCTGGTGAAGCTCACGCGACTATCTGATTGATATCGGATTTGTGGCTCTGGAGCCACTGGGAGGCTTAGTTGGAGGATGAGAGGAAGGAGGTAGGGGAGGGGCAATGAGGGAAGATGGGAGAGAAAGGGAAGGGTATAGAGGAAGCACTTTGGCTTTGAGCTTCAATTCTATGTGCTTTGTGGCTACTCTGACTCGAGTTTTCTTCAATCTCTCTCCTCCCCCTCTGGCCATGCATTCCCTCTTCACGCAGCAAGCCCAATTCGTCAGACTGTCCTGAGCCCCCCTACTGCAAAAGAAACTCAGCTACCTGCTACCTCAATCCACCCGTCACTTGCTCAGTCTCTCAGATTTACCATCCCAAGCTCCCACACTCGCCGATAAGACCTCGATGGAGGTCGCTGATTATCGGCCAACACTGTCACCACTGTTATGCGCGGCTGTGCACTGAGCGCCAGTATCAGGGGCATGTCCTCTGATTGACAGAAAATCTCGTCCATACTGTTAATTGCAGTTAGTTAAATAGCATATCTAGTCAAACACCGTCAGATACGACTCGGCCACCGATCTCGCACGCGCGTTCAAAAACAGCTTCATCTCGGATATCTCCTTATCAACCTCTTCCATAAACTCAATAATGAAATCAACCAGCTTGTGCTTGAGCATCTCCTCCGTGTGTGTGTTGGTGATGAGGAACGAAATATCAAAGCCCGGCACAGGTTTGCGTCGCAGAATGTAGAATGCCTCCGCACGACCAGTCAAGAAGGACGTGAACTGATGCACCAGAATGTTCTCAATCTCGTCGGCCTGCTTGATCTTGATGGAGACTCGGGTAGAGTTGATGGATGGCTCGATCAGAACCTTCTCGTTTTCGTTTCGAGATATCGTCATGGGGTTGAGCAACGCCTCCTTGTTTTTCTGCGACTCCACCTCAGGGGTGTTGTGACGCTCGACGAGTTCCGAGGCAAAGTTCTCTAGGCATAGAGCAGCCGTCAGCGACGACCGCACTGCCGAGAGGTATGGCTTAAGAGACTGTGACTTGGTTAGTTTGGCTGGGGCTGGGGATGATTGGGGGGGTATCTAAGGCGCTGACTTGAAGCGGTTATAGCGTTTCGGTTCTTAGCTTCGCTCCGCTAGCAGGATGCGCGCGACAAGAGCTGAACTACCGCAGTACTGCATACAAATTTTACTATTGGCCAGCTGCCAATAATCAACAGTAGAGAGATGTAGAGATCTGGAATGGCTTGATAATGTAGAGGATGGAGAGTTCCAAGTGGCCATATTGATTGCAATCGCTTGCTGCCTGCTAGTAAGCTGGGACAATTCACAGTCGGTAGCGAGAATGAACCCAGTTGAATCCCATTCTATACTTAGTTTCTCCAGCTTGCCTCATTCAGGCCTCTAAAACCTGTCACAAATGTTCCTGGCTCGCTCGGCCATTCCGTCGATTCCGCAACCTCGAGGCGTGCACAATATGTAACAGACCTATCAGCAAAAAGATTCTGGTTTATTTCAACCTTATCCTACCAACATCTAAACCCCTTATGTCTCCCTTCACGCCGCAACAAACCAGTACTTACCATTATCTCTGTATGGTACAATGGACGGTGAGCCGGGTGGCTGAATGTGCTGGGACTTTGGGGTCTCGGAGACTGGGGCTGTGCCAGGGAAAGCTGGCGAGGCTGTGCTGAGAACGCCAGACGAAGGGAGAAGTGTGCCTGTCTTAACTAGTTGCCGTACGTTTCCAATTGCTGTAAGTTGTTTGTCGTTTCAGTCTGCTTCTTATTCTTCTTTTTTGCCCTCTTTCGGTCTTCCCTTCTTCTCTCTCAAATACTCTTATTAACCTAGCAAGCCTCTGTACCTTCCAGTTCAGAGTGTCCACTCAGCCAATACTCACTACACCCACTAATTAGCCCGCACAACTCTCTTCCTTCTGCAAACCTCCACTATGGCGTGGTTTGAGTACGATGGAGAAGAAGGAAAGTACTATTACAATGACGAAACACAAGAAACAACCTGGGAGAAGCCACCAGAGCTCATGACAGCTGCAGAACTGGCAATCTCCAAATCAGATTGGCAGGAATACACAACAGACGAAGGTGAAAAGTACTGGTATAACAAGAAAACGGAGGTTTCCTCGTGGGAAACTCCTGATGAGATAAAAGATATTCTGGAGAAGAAAGAAGAAACGACAGAGGATGCGAAGAAAGGGGTGGAGCCGGCAGGAAAATCCCAGGAAGCGGCTGTCCCCGAGGACAGCCTTGAGCAAGAGGCACCAGGTGAATCCGAGGACCAGCACATGGCAGAGGCCGACAGCGAGGCCACTAATATACCAATTCAACCGGTGAATGACCTTCTTGATACAGATGATGTCATGCTCATCGATAATGACGACAAGAAACGAACAGCATTCTACCAAATGCTAGTGGAATTTAAAATCAGGCCAGACGTGCCCTGGGAAAAGCAAATCTCCTTGGTAATTGAAGACAAGCGGTATTGGTCTATTGGAGACGTGCTGGAACGCGAAGCTCAGTATCGCGAGTATTCTTCTGACCTGATCAATGCGATGGGATCAAAATTCCAGGAACAACAGTTGCAAGATATGAGGCTTCTGCGCGAAAAACTGGAAGACACGCCAATGGAATGGTACACAAGGTGGTCATCGGCGAGGGAAACAATCTTCAAAGACTGTTCTTTGCCTGAGAGTGTCATGAAGAGCGTCTTTGTGGAATATCGCAATGAACTGAAACAAAAACACGAGGCCAACGTCCAGAGAGTCAAGGAACAGGAGATTGATGCTGTAAGGCGTATTTTGGAAAGTGCTTCTATCGAAGCTGGAACACCTTGGTCTCAGGTGAAACCCGCCGTTGAGAAAGCTTTGACTGGTTTCGAGTATGTCACATTGGGCGACTGCTTGAGTGTCTTTCAGCAGCTTGTCAAGGCGGCCGAAAGGCGCCTCAATGACAAACTTGAGGTTGAGAGGCGGCAAGAACGCAAGCTTGTGCGTGAGGCCCGCAACGCGTACATTGCACTGTTAGCCGATCTGCAAAAAAAAAAACTCATTACTCGGAAAAGCACTTGGAGCGAGATTCACAAGCTCGTTCAGGATGACTCAAGGTATATCGAACTCTGTGGATTGCCCGGGTCTACACCTGTGGACCTTGCGTTTGACGTAATTGAGGAGGAAGAGAAAAAAGCGCGTGTCGTGCGCGAGCTGATCCTGGATATCCTTGCCAACCAGAAAGTTACTATCGAGAAAGATACAACCGTTGTGACCTTGCAGAATGTTATCCAGCCAGATCCGCGTGCTGCAGATATCAGTCCTGAAACCCTCCAGGAAACTCTCCCGTCGCTTATCAGCTACTTTGAACAGCGGCGCGCTGAAGAGAATTTTGTCAGGGAAAGAAACAGAAAAAGAGAGCGCCAAGAGCTGCAGACTGCTATTGAGACGGGGCCGTATTCGGCCCTTACCAAATGGGAGACTGTACAGACCGACTTTGACGTGCCCAAGTACGATAACTTGACTGCTGAGGAGAAACGCAAGGTGTTTGAGGAGACAATTAAGCACTCTTCACGCGCCCTGAACGAACGCGCCGAGTTAGTTGGCCGAAAGCGCGGTCTTGATGTGGCGGAGGAGCCCGACAAGACAAGAAAGCGCCCTGTGCTTGACTACTAATGCATTTCTTGCACAAGGGCCAAAACCAGAATTAGCTGGTCGGTGCCAAGAAGAGAACACCACAGTGCTCCACGACCAATGATATTTATTTTGTCTATAAATATGACTACTCGTCCTGCAGATAGGAGCTCAGCACAATTAGTCCTAAAACTGCGTATCTAAAGTAGTCGTTTTCCGTCAACAGGATGGTAACGTAGCCAGCCCACGGCAAGTAGCCATAGACTGCACCAACAATGTCCCTCTCGCGGTCCAAATATATTTGCTTGCGGGGATAGAGATTGATGTCGTCAATCTGGTTGTTGTCACCTTTCGTCAGCAGCAGCTGCTTTCTTTCTGACGAGTGAGTTCGCAAAATACGATGCACTATTGGAATGGCCCGTTCCTTGGTGTCGTAAACCACGATATCTCCAACCTTGAGCCTCGGGGTGCGGTTCCAGATGAAGAGAATGTCACCTCGCTGGAAAGCAGGCTCCATGGATCCTGAGAGGACGACAACAATGGGAGAAGGGGAGTAGGTAACAATGGAAAGGAGTTTGTAAACCATGTAAGCGGAGGTTATCACAAGCAAGACCGTAAGGCCCTGCTTGAGCTCCTTACGGGGCATGAGATCGGTGAACATAATGACGGATGGAGGTTTGGTGGAGAGTTTGGTGTCGAGGTGGCTGCACAGCCGCGCAGTACTGCGCGGCTGTGCCTCCACCATCGCGAAATTACGAGGCGATGAGAGTCTCCACGGCGGATATTCAGTGGCAGTTCGAGTAGACCCACCTTTTAGTTGTGCTGAGGATGGACTGCAAACTCTTGATTCCCGTGTAAATCAAGGCTTGCTAGCACTGCGGCACCAGGCAGTGAAGGCAAGGCCTTTGAAGTGGGGGGGGGGTGCTTGCAACACATCAAAATTGCTTGAACACAGCTCTACCACTAGGATAAGAGCACTAGAATAAGAGCTGTGATTAAGCCTTTGTATACATAGTTGTTTGACGGCCTTTTAGTAACCATGCAGATTTCATACGTGGGCGGATCGTTGTTCCTGCGGAAGCTGCGATAGCTGCCGCTGCATCGACCATTTGACCAATCTTCGCCCACTGTCAGCATTTGTGAAGGTTTGACAATACACTCTTTCTTATTCAAGTTCAAGCTTTCCAGCTTACCCCTTAGTTGGGCGCTATTTGTCATGCTCGGAAATGCAAGGTGGGATTATCGGCGCGGGGCAGCATGGACGCCTCAGTATAGTTCGTGGAAATCACGGAAGCAATAGTCAGAAACTGCCTCAATAAAGAAATATATGCATCATTTCCCCCACTATAGACCTGTTTAGGAACTCTTTAACCTCTTCTGTCACCCAGGGCATTAATAAACCCCTGTATGTACTCCACCGCTTATCAATCTCGTTGTTACCAAATCCTGATAAATCCGGCTTGGCGATGAGGGATTATCAACGGCTTAGTGAGGCCCAGCTAGGAAGAGCAGGTTAAAAGGCAATGTGATTCCATTGTTCTCAAAGCATCAAAAACCATATTAGAAGCTCTTCAGCCTTCCAGCACAATGACCACCACCAACTATTTCATCACCGGCGCCAACAGAGGCATTGGCTTTGAGCTTGCCAAGCAGACTCTTGAAAAGCCCAATACTAAGGTCCTTGCAGGTGCCAGAGACCCCAGAATATCCCAGGAGCTCAAAGAGCTTGGTGAAAAGTACGGAGACCGTTTAGCTCTCATCAAACTTGATCTCGCTTCGGACGCTGATCTAACTTCTTTGGGTGTCCAAGTGAGCAACACATTCGCTAAGGAAGAGGGCATTGATGTTTATATCGGAAATGCCGGTATTGAAAGGGCTAACGGTAGCAAGGTTTTAGAGAATCCAAAGTCTGCCTGGGGAGAGCAGTACAATGTAAACGTTGTGGGCAACGTGGAGACACTAAAAGCTCTCAAGCCGTATCTGGACGCTGGCAAAGTCAAGAAAATTGCTCTCACGACCACTCTAGCTGCCTCCCTCACAAGCTTTGGCGACTACAGAATTGCCAGTTACGCCGCGTCAAAGGCTGCTGTAAACTACATTACGCGAGCACTTGGAGCAGAGCTCAAGGACGAGGGCTATACTGTTATTGCTATACACCCTGGTCTTGTAGCGACACGCATGTCCAAGACGTTTTTGGAGAGCACTCCGCAAGAAGTGCTCGATAACTTTGAAGTTCTTACTCCGGCACAGTCTGCGACTGCCTACCTCAAGACCGTTGATCAGGCCACTGTTGAGGTGACTGGTCAGTTCTTCAACTATGACGGCAAGCAGAATCCTTTCTAGCTATTGCCAGTAGCTCATATGACTGGTTACAGTACATTTCAAGTGCATTTGATGAAGAGTCTGCTGTGTGTTCTCGAGACGCGCTCTGGGCTACCAGAATGGCAAGCCGTTGATGGCGAGAGGCTGCGGAGAAGCACGCAAACAATCAAGCCGCTGCTTACTTGACTACCGGATTTTGCTGAAGTATTGCTGGTGCACATAGCCAGAAAAATTCCATATACGATCAGACCATATAGAGATCGATCTAGACCCATCGGTGAATCTTGGCACGGAACACAAGCCAGTGGTGATCACAACAGCGATTTGAGGTAAGTAATGATTAATTGATAATGGCCACTGCACGTCAGAATAATCTCTTCTCCCCCAACCCACAGGATCTGTTCCGAAGAGAATCTGAGGCACAACGGAAGCCTGAGCTCATGCCGAAAAGAATCAGAAGTGGTGGGTCGTTGAATAAGTCATCGGCACAATGACGGTCAGGGTCTAGACCAGGGTTCATGGATCTGACCCGGTACTGAAAAAAGGGATCTGAAAGGCGTACTGCAGTGCGCTGCACAAGCAACTCTGCCACTAGCTGTCGATCTCCCACAGGACGCAGCAAGGGTAAATTCCGGGGGGAGGGTACAGGCTGCGGTAACGGTTGGGGAGGAGTGGGGGTTTGGACGCTGCTTCGAATAGTCTTTGCGAATCGGCAAGATTTGCCTCAGCGAACAACAAGGATACGCGCTAGCTAGTATCAGACGGTTTGCAGGCAACGGGATGGGCGAAGCCGCATAATATCACCGAGAACCAGGGTCAGACCTAGAACAGTTGTGAGATGGAAAAAATAAATACTGGATCTATTCTTAGAGAGAGGGATGAGATTTCTCCGATGTCGTCACTAGACGTGGGGAGGTTTCATCCAATTGAGTTTGTGACCGAAGGAAGGCTGAGCAGATACATAGAGGATGCAATGGGGTGGGGGACGGCCGGCGGAACTATTCCATGCATGGAACGAGAGAGCGTGGGCTAGGGCTAGAGGGGGCGCAAGGGTTCCATGCATGGAAGTGGCGGAGTGTTCACAAAGTAGAGTTCCCGATTGGGAGTTGGGCAAAGGTAATTGAGACATGTGATTGGCTGGGAAAAGGCGCTGTAAGCTAGCTTGATGCAGTCATCCCAAACAAGAAGCAGATTGGAACAATAGATCAACGCAGAGAAGGCAGTGAAAGGGCTTGGCACAGGGTACGGCTCATGTGGAGAAGGCGGTCTTGAAGCGTCGGAGGGCGTAGCGGGTCGGGCGTTGCCGAGGTAGCGGCCGCTGCCCAGCGGTATTTTTAGATATTGGATGGAAAGATGAAGGTTCACTCGCAATCAACACTATATAATCCCCTCAAAAACGAATGGAGAGCTGCCACTGCATTGCTCACCTTGCTCTTTGCCTGGCTGCCTCTTAGGCAGCCTCCCGCCCAAATCCCAATATTTGCTGTCTTTAAATTACCCTACTGTCGCTTGCTGCTGTCGCATGCGGGTGGGGCTGCGCTACCCCCGCCATGTGCCTCGCTACTTTGCCCGTGTGTGCATGAAATGCACGCTTTTTGCGTGAATTTGGGGAAGTCGGCAGGGGAGGAAAGGTAGAGACCATCGGGTGCAGACTAAGGGTTCACTAGTGGGGAGCCACCACTAAGATCAGTTCAACAAGAATGAAGAAGCCTGGCTGGCAGGGGTGCCTTCCCTTTCCCTTCGAACCCTGCAGTTGCTACCAGTGGCTTCCACGGAAGACGTGTTTGGCATTGAGGGCGGGCGGCGGCATCGCCTGCTAGTATGGACACAAAAATCCAAAGTCTGAGACACGTTTGTAGGCGGTGAAGCGACCATCTCTAGGCGGTGTTGAGCGGGGGCTGGCCGTCTAGGCCCGCTTGTGATGACGTCGAGAGACGTGACACACGTGATGAGGGAAAAGGACGTTGGAGAGAGTCGGCGGCCATTCGAAAATTTGGCATGGCATTTGGCGTTGTTCTTCGGGCACTGCTCAGCCAATCGGCAGTTTAACGGATCAAGGAAGACGCGGCGGCCGGCTCAGAGTTACCCGCAGGGCGTCGTATTTCCTGGGCTGCCGAGGAGATTCTGCAAGGTGCCTGCCGTGTCCGCTGGGGGCGGCAAGCTGTGCAGCAAAGCGCACAGGACCGGGGGGAGGGTAGAAAAACTAGTACTAGTAGCTGGGATTAGGTGATTCCGCCCACGGGGTTTGCTAGACGAATGAGAATTTTTTAGGGGAATGAGGTTTGAGGGCGTCAGGTAGTTGTTCAGGAAGCGCGAACGAGAATCCCAAGCGGGGCTTGGCGTCTCCACGGAGTTGAGCGTTGGGCTTGTTTCAGAAGGCCGTTGCGGTGAGGGCGAGGCTATGCAGGCGACGGAGGTGGGCAGCGTCGCTGTGGGAGCTGGGGCTGGGCACAATGAGTGAAAGGATAGGACGTGAAAGGGCTGATTTTTGCCGGCTAGCCGATCATCCAAGGACAATTCAAAGGCAATTCAGGTAGCAAAAAGTTATTAGACTACTTAGACAGTGCTTTGACGGAGCAATGACGGCGTTCAGGCTCTTGTTTGGGCCGCCATCTGGGCAGAGCCTCTCACGCCTCAGCGGACCCACACACTACCACTTTGGGATATCTGCGTTGCTGCAGGTTTGGCTAAGAGATCCTGATGCACAGCCTAGCGCACCCAGCCAAATTGTACGAGCTGCAGGAAGAATGGAAGCTCAGCCTGGCTAAGCGATACAGCCCCGTTAGGCCCGCCATCGGCGGTGTGTCGTCATCGAGCACTGCCCTGTGGGGTCAAAAAGATAAATAGCAGGTCATCCCCAGCTCTTTGACGTCAATCCAACTTGACAGCTTGACCCCACCCGGTCCTCCTTGCCAGCCCCCAGCTGCTCCCTTCCCCTTCTTCATCCTGGTCGTTTCATACCGGACCACAGCCTTGCCTGCTCACTAGTCCCAGCAGACGCTGTCTAACGTCTAGCGGCAGACCCGGTTGAGCCTAGAGATCCTGGCTGCAGTCTGGTGCTTTTGCGTGCCATTCGCTCCAAAACCTGCTTTCGGAGACAACCCTGTAAGCGCTGGAGATTTGGTGAGTAGTCCCGCCTCCAGACCGACACCCGCAAGCCAGCCAGCAAGCAAACTCGAGGCGGATATTGGCCCGCACGCTCATCGGCCCTTCTTTTTCGTTCGCTTCCACCTCCCGCTTGTTGCACACTCCCTGCGCCTGCTCGGCTCGGACATTTTTGCAGGGATTCATTAGACCAGCTAGCTGCCCCCCCCACTGCGCCTGAGCAAAAAAAAAGACCCAGCGCTTGACAGCCGCGTGCGTCGTCCTTCTCCCTCAAAGACCCTACCGCTGCAGAGTGCAGCAGTTACAAGACCCGGCTCCGCAACGTTTTCCAGCCCGCTAGCCGGCCTTGCCCAACCCTCTTCCAGCCATCCTGTGCTTTCCCAACAGCAGCAGGCTGCCGCATTCCCTTCCAGCAAACACCGCGCTCGCTCTTCCCGGAGAAGTCCCGGAAAAATTACACGAGATTCCCTACTGCCTTTTTTCCCCACACCGACAACGCGCTGCTTTACATCCACGGGACCACACGCCAGCCGCCCCACTAAACAACTCTTCCAAACGCTGTCTCCTCACCCCCTATTCAAACCCTCACTCCTCCCCACCACCATCCCTCCTCTTCTCCGCAGGCGGCTTACTCTCCCCTCCTCCTACCCCCCCTCCCAACGCCGCCCTTTCCCCCACCCGCTCTACCTCTCACCCAACCCCCTCCCCCCCCCCCCCCCCCCCCCCCCCCCCCCCCACCCCCCCCCCCCCCGCCAACTCCCCCCAACACCAACCAACGCCCCCCACCACCCCCCCAACCCCCCCCCCCCACCAACCACCCTACCACCCACCACACCACAAAGCCGACCCCCACGCCCACCCA